>PVHY01013620.1:0-40822 GCA_004024945.1 Uropsilus gracilis | reverse complement strand
CTAAAGTGTTTTGTACTTAATTACTTGAATTGAACACTTTAATATTTTCTTTGAATTTCTTTAAATGTTAAGGGAATGAAGGAAATATTTTCACACAATCCATCTTTCTCCTGTGAAGAGATGTTTCTTATGCCTGGAAGATATATTTAGATACATTTTGATGATCATATCCTCTGAGAATTCTATTTATAAGACTGACCTTTGGTGTTGTTGAGTGGGCCTGTGTGATTTAAGACTGGGGGCTCAGGTGTGAGTGAATCAAATGGCATAATAGAGGAAAGAGGAAAGAAGTGGCAGGAGTGCTAGTGTGAGGAAAACCAACCTGAGTCACTCAGGATGGGGGGGTGCATTGAAAGGAAGAATTCACACATACAAACACATAAACACACACCCCACACTTCTTCTCTAGTGGAACTGTTGGGAATGAAAATCTGTTTTCTGCAAGAAAAATTTAAACTGACTGTCAGCAGAACTGAAGCAGGGAGCAAGTGAGAGAGAGAGAGGGGGTAAAATCGGGGGGGGGGGTGAGGATGGGGAAGGACACAAGATATTAAGATGGTTCATGGGTGATAAGGTGGTGGGAGACCTTAGGGTAGACAATAATAGGAGATATATATACACACACACAAACAAATAAAAAACAGACAAATAAATAAATAGATAAATAAATAGATAAATAGAGAAAGAAAGAAAGAAAGGAAGAAAGAAAGAAAGAAACAAAGAAACAAAGAAAGAAAGAAACAAAGAAAGAAAGAAACAAAGAAAGAAAGAAACAAAGAAAGAAAGAAACAAAGAAAGAAAGGTCTATTTCCTGGAAGTGCACATTATAATCATAATGCCCCTGCCACAGGCATAATGACCTAAGTTTGTGCCTTCCTCCTTTCAGTGGGAAAAGGGAGAATTGAGGCAGAGGAATAGCTACCCATTCAGGAACTTCTTTTTTAGGTTGGGGAAGGGTGATCCATGTGTCTTGTCAATAGGTTCTTGTCAAATGGTAAAGTGTCACCTTCTGAGATAATTTTGTTAAAAATTGGGTCTAAGATTCTCTAGGTCAGGGGTTGGCAAATTTTTTATCTTGTAAATGGCAGATAGTAAATATTTACAGACTTTTCAAGTCAGGTAGTCTCTATTGCAGTTGCTCAATTCTGCCATTTTAGCTAAATCAATCAATCTATAGATCAGCCAAGAAAGAAGATAAACGAATGCGTACAGCTGCATTAAAAGAAAACTTAACTTATGGCATTGAAATTTGATTCTTTTTCAACCCCTAAAAAATGGAAAAGCCAGTCTTAGCTTGCAGGTCTTACAAAAAATTGTGTTTATTGTGGTAGGCTAGATTTCACCTCTCTGGGTCTTACTTTGCCATCTCTGTTCTTCTAGGTGTCTTTTCTTTTCTTGTGACCTAACATTACCTGGATATAAGAGATGCACTGGAGAACCCTGAGATCTCAGGGAAAAGTGGAAAGACTAGGTGGAAAGAGAGTCACTTGGGTTTGTTTCCTAAAACAGTGTCCAAATGGGAATGTCTTTGAATGAGCAAGAAATAAACCTTTTTTTAAGTCACTGAGATTTGAATGGTACTTTTTACAGAAACTAATGTTGCTTATCATAATAAATTCCCTCTGCATCTGTGGTCTTAATAAAAAATTAATACTTTTCTTTACTGTCCACCAGACCTTAGAGATTTGCAGAGACAAACAAAGGAAAGCAGACATCTAGGCTACTCAATAACATGTAGTAGTTACTTTACAATATTATTCTTGATGGAACTGAGACTTAGGGAATTATATGACCATATCAAATCTTGTCTGGACTGTTTCCAAAAGCTATTTCTCCTATTCTAAAATAATCTCCATGATATACACACTAACACCTCATTTATCCATACAGTTACCTCATCTTCTTGACTACCTGTTGCCGTTCTTGTAATAGTTCTTTGAAATTCATTTCATTTTTCCTCAACTCCTGGTCATACCTCTATCTCTCCTTCCATAATTTATCTCATTACATCATTTGCTATAAATCCAGGTTAATTCTTCCTAATTAGTTTCTCTCTTCATCTGTCACCAGTCTGCTCATTTCCTAAAAAATGCTTTGAATCAATATCATTTATTTTCTTCCCTCTTTCAAAGGAAACCCTTCTCCCTGGTAAAGTGTATCTCTCTCAATCTTTCCTTTCCTTAAAGTGAAAACAGAAAAATATTGTTTCTTTGAGTCCTATTAACTTTTCAAGTGAAAGATTTCCCTCTCATCACCCCCCCCTCAACTTTTACAGCTACTTTAAGCTCACACCAAAAGTGAGCAGAAGTTAGAGATTTTCCATATGTCTTTTCCCCTATACACACACACATGTGCATGTACACAGGCACATAGTCACATACAACTCTCCCATTATCAACATCCTCCCCCCAGAGTGCTACATTTGTTACAATCAATGATCATATAGTGACCCATCCTTATCATCCAGAATCTGTTGTTATTAGTATTCACTAATGGTGTTGTATATTCTATACAAATACATAATGGCATATATTCACCATTACAGCATCATCTGAATAGCTGCACTACTCTAAAATACTTTATATAGCGTTCACATATCATAAACTATCATTCTTTTGATTTTTAATTTAACCCCTGAAAAATGTTACATGACCTTTTTTGATATAGGATAGTGATGCAGTTGAAAACTGAATAGGAGTCAAAACGCCCTGGTGGGCAGAGTCTGAAAGAACAGCCAGAGAAATTGGGAAGCAGGAAATGGGAAGATAAAAGGAAAGAGCAGAAGAAGGAAGAAAAGAAAGGAGATGAGAATGGTGGACTGAGAGAACAGGCCCATGTAAACTGCCAGGTGAAGTCCCCTGAAAGAGTAATCTAGAGGTGGCAAAGAGCCATGGTCACAGAAGAGTAGCCGGTGTGGAGAGTGTGGCACAGTAGCAAGGCAGAATAGTGAGCTGGTACCTGGAGATGGTCAGGGATTTAGGAAGCTGATTTGTGCATCAGCAATTGTGGAAAAAGTTTGAAGCACCTTAGAGAAGTGAAGTAGCACAGGACTGGAGAGAGAAGAAGAAAAGAGAAGATACCAGAGAAAGATTAGACTTTTCAGTGCCTGCCTCAGTTCTGAAGAAGCAAAGGGCAGGTACCATCTTGTACATGTGTCTTTGGGACCTTTGGGACTGAAAATGGTGAATGGGGTAATATAACTGGCCACTTGTATCTTTGAAAACTTTTTAATTTTCCTGGTTAAAAGCAGAAGAAGAAGAAATTTAAAAAGTCATCCCATTTACCATCGCACCAAAAACAATTAAATACCTGGGAATAAACCTAACAAAACACGTAAAAGAACAATACAAAGAAAACTTTAAAATGCTACTAAAAGAGATAGAAGAAGACACAAGGAAATGGAAAGACATTCCTTGCTCATGGGTGGGAAGAATTAACATCATCAAAATGGCCATTCTACCAAAAGCAATCTACAGATTCAATGCAATCCCCTTAAAAACTCCAATGACATTCTTTAAAGAGATAGAACAAAAATTACAAAAATTCATATGAAATAAAAAAATCTTGAATATCAAAAAACCTCCTCTCCAAGAAAAGAGAGAATGGAGGCCTAACTATCCCAGACTTCAAGCTATACTACAAAGCCATAATACTTAAAACAGCATGGTACTGGTACAACAACTGACAATCAGACCAATGGAACAGAATTGAGAGTCCGGAAATAAAGTCACACACATATAGCCAATTAATCTTTGACAAAGGAGGAGAAAACTTACATTGGAACAAAGATAGCCTCTTTAACAAATGTGCTGGGAAAACTGGACTAGGACATGCAAAAAAATAGACCAAGACATCTCTCACACCATGTACAAAAATTAATTCAAAATGGATAAAAGACTTAGATGTCAGACATCAAACCATAACATACATAGAGGAAAACTTGGACAAAGCCCTCTATGAAGTACAATTCAGAAATCCCTTTCTGGAATCATCTGCAGGAGGCAAAAAATTGAAGGAAAACATAAACAGGTGAGACTACATCAAACTAAAAAGCTTCTGTACAGCAAAAGAGACAAAAGAAAAAATTAAAAGAAGCCCAACCAAATGGGAAAAAATTTTCACCCTCCACAAGAGTGATAAGGGATTAATAACACAGATCTACAAGGAACTCACACAACTAAACAAAAATAAAACAAGATGCCCAATCAAAAAATGGGGAGAAGAACTAAAAAGACACTTCTCCAAAGAGGAAATACAAATGGCCAACAGGCACATGAAAAATTGCTCAATGCCACTAGCAATCAGAGAAATGCAAATCAAAACCACAATGAGATACCACTTTACACCAGTAAGAATGGCCCACATCAAAAAACCAGGCAACAACAAGTGCTGGCATGGATGTGGAGAGAAAGGAACACTCTTACACTGCTGGTGGGAATGTAAACTCATGCAGCCACCATGGAAAGCAATATGGAGGACCCTCAAACTAATAAAAATGGAATTATCATTTGACCCAGCAGTCGCACTACAGGGAATCTACCCAAAGGAAACCTCATTGTGGGTACAAAAGGACACCTGAGCTCGGATGTTTATTGCAGCACTATTTATAATTGCAAGAACATGGAAACAACCCAAATACCCCAGAACAGATGAGTGGATGGAAAAGATGTGGTACATATACACAATGGAGTATTACTCATCAATTAAATATGACAAATTTAATGAATTTATGGACACCTGGATGTACCTAAAAGAAATCATTCTAGCAGAAACGAGCCAGACAGAAAGGGACAGAAACCAAATGGTTTCACTACTATATGGTCAACCAAATGAAACTACACAAGGGGAGAGTGGGGACTAGATGGAGCAGGTGGGGAGGGGAGGTGGTGGGTGACCCCCAGGGACTGAAATGATATGAAATATATATATAAATTATATATAAAAAATTTTCCTGGTTAATTTCCTTGTAAATAAAACCCTGTTAAACTGCATGTGAGTGGCAACTGCTACATATGGGTGATGCGAACCTGTAGTTTGTTGGTTAGTACCTTGTGGTCTTTTTGCACCTAATTTCACTTTCTGGTCTCTGATGTCCAAGAGGCATTTCAGTTTTGCACCAAATCATGGGTTTTCTCTGAGCACTTTCTTCCAGAGGTTAGTCTACATGATCTTTTGGGGAGCAAAGCAGGACCCTCCTTTGCTGCCATCTTGGATCCATCTATGGCCCCAATATTCAATACAAAATAGCACTTGCTGCTGCTAGTTCAAAATATTATGTGAACTATAAGATTTCCCTCAAAAATTAAAAACTTTTTTAAAATTCTGGAATTCATTTTACACATATTATTTCTCTATATAATGATAGTGATGTCAAAGAGTACTGAACTGAACTGGAAACAGTTGAAGGCAATCATTGTACATCAGGAAATCTACACTTGACTTTTGTCTGTACCACACTTACCGGTGTCAGTAGAGGTAACACTACATGTACACAGATCTGAATTAATATTTTTCGTCTATAAACTAGGCATGATTCCCATAACATCATCATAACTTTGTGATCATCATAACTGTATCACTTTATACAATTAATTTGTATGCAAGGCAGTATTTTGTCAACAAATAAATAGGAATCTGAACATCATTCAGGATCTAAATCCATATCATTGAGATTCACTTATGGTGGATGCTGATGACCCCACATAGAAATGGGGAAAGTGGGGGGGGGGGTGATACTGCTATGACTGCTGTGATCTATCTGCATTTTCCTACTTCCCAGTAGAATAAATGGGAAAATGTCCCAAAAAGAGACATAGGTCATATCTACTTCTACACCTAAGATCTTTGATCACACCTTTCTCCTACCTGAATTGCTAATTCCATACTTTTAACTCTAAACAAACTTTTAAAAAATTGTGTATCCACATTCAACTGGAAACTTTTTTGACCCTAAGCAACTTAATGAGTAAGATTTTCAACACTGATATATTTCATATAGTCAACTAAAGGTGAAGGTTTCTTTTAGATACCATTTGGAGTTTTACACATCCCTTCCAGTCAAGCCCATCCAAGCAAAGATCAGACATAGCCTCCCATTTATAAAAGAGCTCCTGGATTTTCTCTGCTGCTTAGTTGAGTGTTTCTTGACTCAATTTCAAGAAATCCTTCACACCTTCATTTTATTAAAATCATTTTATCATATTATAAGATATGGACTGCAGCAGAGAAATAAATAGAACCAATCTCTTTTGTATCATCAAAGGCTTTAAATGATAATGATGAAAAAAATTCCAATTTCTCTTCTTTCTTGTTCATCATTGTGCAGAAGGATTTTGAGGCTAATTGAAGCCTGTTATTTTTCTACTATTGATATGGATTTAGCTGAAGTGAAGTGAAACATATCATCTATGAAGGGAGATTACTTTTATAAATGAAGCCAATGTATCTTACTGAGTTCTATTTCTAGAAATGTGACCTTATTACACTTTATAATTAAAAACAAGAGCAATAAAGACATGCCAGCCAACATGACTTCTAATAATGCCTGCTGGAGTTGAATTAAGTTTGGTCTTGACCGTTAAAACATCATGAGGTACCCTGGGAGAACTATGATGAAATGTTCCCCATTGTATTAGCTGTTCTTATCCTTTCCAGACAAGATAGCAGTATGCAAGTTTTCTCAGTAAATAAAAGACTCTTAAGTGCTCCTACTGGTATGATGAAAAGAGGGAAACATGATCCTCAATATGGCTGCTTGCACAATGAAAAGGGCGAAAATGAAAGGTAAAAGGGAGGAGATAAAGGCAGTAAGACTTAAAAAGCAGATTTATTTTGCAGAAGAGGAACTAGCAGTAAATCAGAAGCTAAAGGAATTGACAGTAAGGGTGTAGGGGCACTGGTGCTGGAGGAACCTGACTAATATAAGGAGCACTGATAGAAGTATAAGAATATCATTGATGCTCTTGGGTGAGGGAAAAAGGAGCTGGTCCATGACATTCTAGAAAAGTAAATCAGAGGTGGTTAGAGCAGGAAGAAAAGAGCTGAGTCTAGAAAGGCAAAAACTTAGGTGGATAAACAAAAACACGTTTAAAAAAAAGAATAATATGATCTTTTGATTTGTCAGTCAAGGGCAACAATGTAAAACTCTTGGTTCTGTAGTTTCTCTGGGAATGACTTTTCCTTTTCATGATAATATTTTAGAAACTGGTGCATTTGAGGCACCAGACCTCAGTTTATCATTATGCAGACATTCAGGCAATGGAAGGACATAGATAGATAAACTTAAGAGAAAACTACAGTGACTCCCAATCAAGTCCAACTGAGAACCCCATTGTTTAAGTGTCTGGGTTATTTCTCTTAGGCTCACATTTGCTCTCCATTTATGGTCCCCCATGATGGGAGTGGCTCAGATGCCTTAATCCTCCATGTACATCTGGACTTGATTCCAGTCAAAGTAAATTTCTAGAATCTCAAAAACAAACCTGCACTCTAGAATCCCACATATTTGCACCTTCCTTGTTTTGTTCTTTAGTGTTGAATGCATTGGTCTTATTTTTAAACACCAGATGACTAAAGATGAACTGTGATTTTGAAGATAGATGGGGTTTAAAGTATCAACTTGTACCATCTCATCATACTCAGAAAAGTGAGTTACCCTCAAAATGACAACTTCTAGAGTTATGGATTACAGACTGGCCAAGTTGTAAATTGTTTGCATTCTTATCTCACTTTTGAGCTATATAAGTACATGAAAGTTCTTTAGGCAATTTCTCATATATTAAATATGAATGTAGTCAGACTCTATACAGGTATAATAAGAATTAGAGGAAATAACCCTTGGAAAATATGCATTCAATGACTTGCAGATACTACCACTACTGATAATACCTCTTAGGAAAACTGCTACAAAATCTTTGCTTAAAATTTGACTGCCTGCCCAATTTTTTCATGGTTCTTGCCCCCTCATTATCATTGCAATGAGAGCATGTTTACACAATGGTAACTGCATGTTTACCCACTTCTACCTTCCACTATGGTTTCTTCTCTACGAGTCATGTGTTGATTCAGACGCCATCCATCAGTCTCTTCTAAGTAAGTTTAATTTGAGAGCAAGTAATATTTCCACTTTCTCTTCCTGTCTGAACTGAAGACAAGTAAATATGGGCTATGCCACTGACTGCTTTCCAACATGTAGAAAAAAGAGATGTGGTACATGACATGACCTTCCAACCCTGCCGGAACCGCAGCACTGTCAATGGGAAGGCTGCTCAAACACATCTTGCTGATACATACCCATGTTTTTTAAACCTGAGTATACAAATCTCAGGGCCTGAAAACTCACATTTGCCTCAAGTTCCCAGGTTGTGTTGATGCTGATGGACTTGGTACCACATTTTGGGAATTATTGGTCCATCACAAGAAATACAAATAAAGTAAAATAGACCAGGGAAAGGAAAGTAAGGAGGAAGGGAGGGAAGGAGAGTGAGAGAGAATGAGCAAAAGTGAGAGAAACTATTCTGGTGCCATCAAAAAGATATCATCTTTTCCCAAGGCTTACATGCTTCAGTATTTTGTGTCATGAAATAGCCTAAGATGTTTCTAATGAAGTCCCCTTTCTTCCTCAAATTAGCTTGTTGTTTTTGCAACCCAAAACTTTAAAAAGTTTTGGGTGGGAAATATAGGATCTTAAACTTGAAATTTCAGTTTCTCCTATTTCATTTCAAACTCCAGAAAATTTCATACTGTTCATGCCCTATATGGACAAAGGGAAACTTCATCTTCATACTAATAATGAGGACCTCAAAACAAAGTCAAGGAGACTCTCCCTTCTGGAAGACTTAGTGGCTGAGCTTTGGCTGGCCCTGGGCTTTCTTCTACAGTCAAGCATGAACAACTGCACAAATCCATCAGGAAGAGACTGAGACCCTCCTAGCCAAACCCATGTTTGCAGGGCCTCACTGCAGCTTGAATGTGGGAGGCACTGGGTTGTGCCAGGAGGCTAAACTTGGACTCTCACCCAACTTTGCTTTTAGTGGCTGTGTGGCGTTGGGGAAGCTGCTGGGCATTTTCAAGCTTCACTTGGAGAGGAAGATAGTAAATTGAATCTGAGTAGAGGTTTTTTGTTGGGTGATCAGGCCAGAGAATTATTAAGGTATTTTTTTCCATGCCATTTACCCTCCCCCAACCACAGCTAACTCTCTTTTTAGGAGCAGGAAGTGCAAGTCCCCAATCCTTCTATCTCTTACTAAGCTAGTCCACACTCATCTTTGGTTAGTGTATTTCTTTCCACATAGTGACTGCTCACAGATTATGCCTGGGCATAATCAAGTCACCTACTGCAGAAACATAGGCATGCCTCAGTTTCCTCCTGTCAGTTCTGTGATATGAAACCCTCTGGGGTGATTCATCGACTCTGTGTGGTGAGCTGCCAGCAGAGGGTCCCCAGGGAGGAGTTCACTCTCACCAGTTTTCTCACCATCCTGGGAAGGGACCTGAGTTTAATTGTCTAGACCACACCAGCTGAGACCTACCAGGTGTAACATGAAAGCAATTAGGCTGGGTTTTAAAGAATAAACATGCCAGAACTTCAGCACCCTGTTAAGCAGGAAACCATTGAAGCTGTACACTGTCAGTGATGTTGCGTTGGCAGAGATGTCTCTGTGCCCTCAAAGTCACAGCATGTCCTCTACAATAGCATTACTGGTATCAAATCTTCATTTGCTCGGAGTGGATTTGATTTGAGAAAATAGCTAAGAGCTATTCATTTCCAAGCATGGTGAAAGAGAGGGTGATCAAGCAGGGTAATAGCACTTTGGGTAATAAACAAGTGTGACTTTGAGATTGATTTTTCAGGGCACGGATCATAAACCGATTCTGAGAGAAATCAGAAGTGCAGGCACACAAGCTTTCCCAAATATGCTTCCTTCCTGAGTAGGAGAGGAGTGAGGTAATGAACACAGGTGCCTACCATGTACCAGATGCTACATAGAAGAGAATTTGTCGATGTGCATCTTCACAACGGAACTGTATGGTCATAGTATGCAGAGGAAGAAATGATCTCCCAGGGAGTTCGGTCTCAGTTATGGAAAATGGAATCAGCATCGGACTCTGAGTTCTGAGAGCTACCTAATGGGCTTAGCACTAAGCCAGAACCTGTGCCTAGACTGCTTTCCAGCTTCCCTTCTTCTCTCCTCATACTCTTCATCACTCTCTTTTCTAAACCTTAGCTTTCTACTTGGTACCTTCCACTTTTTTAAAATATGAATTTGAAGGTAACTTTCCCTAAGGAGTAAAATCTTGATACAAACCCTAAAACAAAAGTTTTCACAATGCTAAAATGGCAAAATAAAATAATGAACCTATTTTTTTAGGAATCACCCCCAAACAATAAGCAATTATTCAGAAGGGAGAGTGCCCAATTCTGTCTTTGATGTAACTGAGATGCATCAGCAACATATAGTAACAGTGCAATTGGTACTTGTTATTTGAACTATATTCTATAAAGTTGCTAGGAATACTTAATTAGTGATTACTGAATCATTGATTGCCAAGGAAATGCAAGGTTAGGGTCTAGCAATCCTTTGCTCACAATATTTCCCTTCAGGGATCAATACTTAACCACGCTTTCTGCATATTCCAGTTTAAGAACTCCTTATTTAATATATATTGTTGATTTGTTAACATTGAACTCATGACCACACACTATGTAATTCATGTCTTTTAAGATGATCTAACATATGTAGTTTCTCCAAATGGCACAACAGAGTCTTCTTGCTCTTTGGTAACATTTGACAGTACTTTCGTTCTCTGCTCAGGATAATTTTTAAAACCAGTCATCAACAAATTAACAAAAAATTTAAAAAAAACCCACAAACATGCTACTAAACAGATCATTATAAAGGATACTGTTTACAGTAGGCAAGCTGAGGCAGGAAGAAACAGTGTCCCCCTGTTCAGCCTCAGCTAGAATTCTCTGTGTTGGGTGACTTTCATTTTTCACTGTCCTGAGCATGTCCATGGATGACCACAGAAATTCCATGAATATTGATTGGAGGGTTACACATAAATTGTTATTAGGCACATTCACAAATACATAATTGACTATTTGAATACAGAATTGAATAATGAGGATCAACAGTATATAGAAAGTGAAATGAAGGTGAAATGAACTTGGGCAAAGGAGCAAAGAGGGTACCCAAAGCTATAATGTCAGGAAAAAAAAAAAAACAAGAGAGAATAAATCTTCAATAGAAGCAGGGTGATGGGACAAAGCCTTCATTCAAAGGACAAAGGACAGAGCCCTTTGCTTGGAGCAAGGAAGTGAGTGAGTGGGCAGGTAGAGGAAGCTTCTCTGAACTTGGTCTGATACTAAATAGAAAGAAGGGAAATGAGACAGAATGAGGGGTTGCATAAACAAATCGTTTTGCAAAGAAGGGTTGGTAGATGAGCCAGGGTGAAGGAGAAAGACATCCCCGTTATCAGCAGCCCTTTCCCTGCCAATCCTGGCTGATTGGGAATAAGTACATATTACTAGCTCTCTCACACTTAAAACTCCCTGTCATGTGATATTTTGTAAGCCTGGTACTGTCTTTCCTTTTCCCCACATAATCAGTATCCCAACAGTGGCCCAGGAAGGACTCATTGTTGAACAGTTAACTGTTCAGAAAAGAACAAGACAGAAAAAGCAAATGTACTCACCAACTAAATGCTGTTAGGGAACTGAGCTAAATTAAGAAAGCATGTCATCATTTAACAAAAACCAGAAGAAAGCAATCACCTTTATTGTGTAAAATTATAAGCAGAGATACAGGGACTCAGGAAAGATAAGTAAAGTGATAGAAGGGAATGAAACATGGAAAAAATGAAAGGAAATAAATTGATGGAGTCCATGTTAGAAGTGGTATATAGGAAATAAACACTTTGCAGGCATAAATGATATTAGCAATAGAAATGAGCAAATCAAGGAACATGAAATGGAATAATCAGAGCTTAAAAGGATGGAAGAGAAAAATAATAGGCAAGAAAGGCAGATGACAGAATGTACACATAATTGGTATTTCTGAGGAAGAGAACTATTGGAGGATGAACTTCAGCAAACTAGAAATAAATGTGAAAAATATGACTAAAGGAGCGATGGAATTAAAGGATCAAGATTTTAAAAAGTGGATAGTAGTTTAGAATTGATCATAAATATTAAAAACCCTAATCACAATGAAATACTAAAAGCCCTAATAACAAATACAAAAATTGGAGGGATAGGCAGAAAGGTGTTGATAGCTAGTACTGTAGCTGTGGAAGAAGAAAGAAAAAAGCATTTGAAAACAATCTATTAAATAATTGAGCTATATGTATCAAACTGTAAAGTTTAGACACTGAGAAAATACAAGTGATGTAAAAATGAGGTGAAAAAAGATAAGGGAAAATTGTGAAAGTGTAGTATACCAATTTTGTTGAATTTCATTGACATCTAAGTATCTGCATATTTAAATATTATACAAAGATGTGTAACATGTATCTCATTATTTACAGAAATAACTCTTGAAATACCAAGATAATACCAAGACAATAATGTACCAAAGAAACAGTATTCACCATTTCATTGTAAATATATTATTTTAGAATCTAAATTATGTAAATAGGTCAAAAAATAAACATCCCAAATGGTTACTAAAAAAAAGGAAATAACTCTTGAATGAAAATATAACTTTTATGAATTAGCAAAACATCCACATCACACCCCAAATCCAAGAAAATTCAAATACAGTGACTTTTTTTAAATCAAGAAAACTACAAAACTTGCAGAGAGACAAACTTATTTATCGACATATGAATGGGCAACACTCCCTCTTTAATAGAGAAAAGACTCAGCTTACAAAGCAAAACCCAAATTTTGCTGTGCAAACATATAAACCTAAATAAAATGACCCAGAAAGATTGAAAACACAGAATAGACAGATGAAAATCCAAACAAGGAACTGGTCATGATTTTAATAAAAAGAAAATTATATTAAAGTAAAAAGACATCACTGAATCAAAAAAATTTAAATAATAGGCTCAATTCCAGTAAAGAACTAATAGTCATCAATGGATATTTACAAATGACAGCATTATCACTCACAGAGGAAATCAACTGAAAATACTTAGGTATTTACACCACTGTAGAAGCTATCTTACCTCTCTCAGCCCACAAAAGAGTAAATGAATTTTTAAAATGTATTTTAAAAAGCTGAAAGAATGTAATACACAGAAGTAGAAAGTAGATCTTCATTTCAAATGCTTATGAGTTGCTTGCAAAAAGAAAATAAAAAATTAATCATTTATGAGACCAGAAAGGAAACCTTGGTAAATTCTTAAAAGAGTAATCTTTCTCTATTTAAGATGAAATAAGATTAAAAAGTACTTACAAAACTAATAGGGAAAGATTCTAACATATTGGAAAACTTAAAACATTTAAATAAATTTTGAGTTGATTGCAAATAGCCAGAAAATAAAGACAAGAAAATATTATATGCTAGAACCTATGGGATACAGCTAATGCAGAAATAAGAGGAAAATCTTTAAGATATATATGAATAAACCAGAAAAAAAGTGAAAATTGCTTAAGTGGTCAACTTAACAACTCATAACTCATAAAATTAAATTAAATTAAAAAATCAACAACAAAAAAGAAAGGTAGAAAAACCTCTACCACCGCAGAAAGTGAAATTCACATTAATCAAATGCAAACATTAAAACAGAATGACATAAAACACTAGACTCTCATTGTAAGGAAAAACATTCCAAGGAGCAAAACTGAAGCACTTGACCACCTGCATAAATTCTACATTGAAAAAGTTCATCTAGTATAATGAAAAAAGTGAGATGAAAAGAAATGTTCCCTCTATCACAATGGGATCATTTTCTTAATGCATATAAAGCCCCATAAATCAATAGGATAAAGATAAAGCACTTAAGAGAAAAATGGACAAAGATTATGAACAGACATTTCAGGAAAGGAAATGCATATGGTTCTTAGAAACATGAAAACATGTTCAGCTTCACAGACAATTAGGAAAATTAAAAATAAACTCTAATGTGCTTTTTTAGATTATCAAGCTGGAAAGACCAAACATTAGATAATGCATGTCTTGCAGACTTGTGGGGAATGAGGTACTTACCTGCTTTGCTGGACAAAGCGAAAATTGTGCTTCTATTGACAGCAACTTGGCAATAATCAAAAATTAAAATGCATTTGTCCTTGACTCAGCAAATTCTACCTCCAGGAGTGAAGTCACCAAATAGAATCACAAATAGGACAAGTAATATTTTATTATAACATTGGTTATAATAGCAAAATAATTGAAATCATTTAAATATCCATTAGTAGGACATAAGTTAAATGTTTTTGGAAATATCCATTCAATAGATACAATGTTATTTTAAAATGAATGAGCTCTAAATATGTTAATATGGACCAACCAATCCAAAGACAGTAGTCTAAATTGCTCCCATGCCAAGTCCACTATAATTATAATTGCAAATAAAAAGCAAACAACAAAAAGAAAAAAAAATCCATCTATCTTATATATTATGTCAAAATAATAGATTTGCCTACAGATACCCATCCATACAGATATGCTTGTCTGGCACTCAACCAGAAGGGTAGGGGAAAGAGGTACACATTTTGCACATTTTGGAGTTTGAATCTGGGCATGATTTCCTATTCAAAAAAAAGGGTTCTAAATTTACAAATGTGTAAGGTGGACAAAGTCTGGAGCTAGGCTGAAAGACAGACTGAGCACAGGAGATGTAGTGGGGCCTGCTCTCCTGACTCCTCACTCTGACACCTGCCACAACTCAGGGCCCTTCCTCTCTGTCAGCGCCACAGCGCAGAACTGACTCAGAGTTCACATTCCAAGGGGAGGTAGGGGTGCTGATTGAGCATAGTCCCCAAATCCAACATCCACTCCACTTCAAGGAGTAGCCAGAGGGAAGTGATGCACCTAGAAATCCTTCCCCTGAAATCCCATCCTTCAGCAGGGGCTGCGGATAGAAGTTAATTTACAATTATGTGTGAGCAGGGGTACACGAGTAAGGGGCAAAACAATGGCAAAGAGGTCAGAGACAGTGTGCACTTTAAAATCTCATGCTGGTGTTTACAGTCCTGCTCTGCTGCTGATCAACTCTGTCACCTTGACCTGAAAAGAAGAGTGACTTCTCTTGATTGGGTTGTGTGTGGACTGTTGGGACACGGTATAAAATGGCATCCATGGAGCAGACACCTGGATAAACCGTCCATGTTATAGACAAATTTAGAAAAGAAGTCCATTTAAACTGGGATAAGGTCAATGTTAGGGATCCTAAAAGAGTGTTCTGGGGATATGGCATGTGTGCTTCCTGAAAGGGTGATACTATCTTGGAATCCAATTAGCATTGGCATAATACCAGATCCCTGTTGCAAAGGAGGAGCCTGGGAATCAGGACTCCCAATGATTCTTTATATACAGGAATCTCTCTTTTTTTCCTGAGAATAATTCTGGAGTCTAAAGAGGACTGAACACACTGTCTCAGTGTTCCTTTCTCCTCCCAAGAAGTCTCTCTACCCCTTACCTACAATGCTGTCTGCCTCATTCTAGGAGGAACAGAAGTTAGTGGGAGTAAAGGGGGTCTTTTGAATCTGAAGACTTGAGAATGAGAAGAACTAATGGCACAGTTCTGATCTGAAATCAATCAGGCTGAGTCCCAGTAACAAATGTTGCTTCATTTTGGGTCTAAAGGCAAGACAAAACTGATGTCCCAACTTGAAAGAGGTCAAATGAGAAATTTTTTCTTATTTGGGGCTAGTCAACTTTTGTTTCTATGAACCTGATTAGATAAGGTCTACCCACACTGGGGAGAGCAATCTGCTTTACTAAATCAACTAAAGTAAGTATTAATCTTATCCCAAAACACCTTATAGAAATATGTGCAATGATGTCTGATCAAATATCTGGTCATTACATGACCTAGGCAATTTGACACATAAAATTAACCATCACAAAAAACTATAGGAGTGAATAGGGAATAAAAGAAAACACAGTTAACAAGCCTCCCTGAGGTATGGGATGAGATGGGAACACCAGAAGATATATTAATACAGATTATAGCAGTATAAACTGCAAGGCAGCCAAAGGAAAATTGACTTGGTATCTTTGATTGAGGGTTTGGGGGTCGGGGTGAGGACTCAGAGGAGTATGCAGGTGAGTACTAGAACAAACAAAATATGCAAAGTTTGTCAGTCTAGAATAGATAGTACAAGAGGTCCTTCTAAAACCAATTAGGATTTAAAATGGAAGCATTAATTGTTTTATTCATCTTTTGCTCAAACAAAGCCAGATACCACCACTGAGATCATGGTACTGAGTCTAGTAAAATCTGTGCAAACAGTCCTGAACAAGACAGTCTGCCCTTCTAAATGCCATGTGTGTGTCACATACATTCATGGTCATCATAGTACCTTTGTGAGGTTCTCTCGATATGTCAATTCTGATCATCCTACCCCCAGCTCCAGGACTAGAAATATCATTGGGGTATTCTATAGACCAGCCTAGTTCTTCCAGGAAGTTCTGTCCAAGGACAAAATGTATAAATTTAGTAACATGACCTAATGATAATATGTAAACCCATCGATCTGTAACAGAGAACCTGAGCAGTGGTTCTCAGCTTGGGAGACACATCGTGGAGAGTTCTTAAAACATACCAAAGTCAAGGGTCCATATGTAGAGATTCTAATTCTCCTTGTTTGAGTCCAATCATCCCTACAGTTAGAAGTCTTTCCCGATGATGCAAATGTAATGGAAGAGCCATGACCAACCAATCCAGGAAGAGGAAAAGGGAACAACAAGCAAACTTATAGGTAGTCAACTTCAGATGTTGGTTTGACAAGCAGAGGCCATTGAAGAAAGGGAAAGTCAGCATAAAAGGGCTTTGAAGGGAGATAGGGTCAATTGTTTCCAGTGTAGCTGAATGAATCAGTTGAGGTTAGAGAAGTAATCAAATTGTTTGGCAACTTGGAGGCACTTTGTAATCTTGACAAGGGTGATTGGGACAGAAACCAGACTGGAGTGAGCTCAAGTGGAAACAGGCATTGTAACAACATATTTGAATTCTTCTCTGAACAGATGAGCTCATAAGATGTAGGGGGAGATGGAGACCTTTTTAACTGCACTAATAGCAATGGTTTAATAGGTAAGAAGAATGATGAAGGTGCAAAGCAAGATAACTGCAGCTAAGCTTGGGAAACAGAGGAGATGTAGTTCAGATGATGGGTGGGTGGTTTTGGTAGAACCAGGGTCCTTCTTCTTTGAACCATGATGAAGATGGAGAATACGTGAACTACTCAAGGTTGGTTTGTAATTTTCTGAAGGGAAGTTGAAAGGGTGTTTCCAGTTGATGCCTTCTCTAAATATTTACTTATTTCAGTAGAATGATGTAAAAACTTATTGCCCTGAATTTATTTTGATCAATTCAGTGACAATACCATAGATATATATTTTATGTATGTATGTATATATATATATATCTTAATACTTCTTTAAAGACTGTATTTTTTGTGTAATTGATTTTACTTAATGATTATTTAACAAGTACTCTTGTGGGGACAAGTAGATTTTCCCCCTCTCTTTTCATGATTAATATTCTTACATACACTGTTTAAATAACTTTCCTTTGAGATAGGTTTTGAAGAATGAAATTTCTGTAAAAATTATCCTTTACTATTAATCAACTTTCTTTTCTCCATATTTTCTTTGTTCCTTTGGATAATCAGAATTTCTACTTTATAACACAAAAGATATTATCACCACTTTGTTTAAACTTTTTGTGGTGGATAAAATGTTGACCTTTGATGTGACTTTATTCCTCCAGATCTCTTTTAATACATTGAGATCACAGATTGGTTGAACTTCTTGTGAAATTTCATATTAGTTATTTATTTTAATGACAAACTTCTTGTTTCTTTGCCAACATAATTATCAATGAGAAGCTGATTAATCAACCTTGATAATGTAAGAAAAAGGCATTGCATTTTAAATTTCTTCTCTCCTTCCACATGGCTGCCCCCCCCACACACACACATATCTCTGCATTACTTTATTTATTTCTTTTAGCCTCACTTGTAATATTTTTGGCTCAAAAACTAACCCTCTCATGTGAAGACAACACCTGTACCACATGGCTCAAATGCTGCTGATTCCTCTCTGTCAAAACACAATCTTGGCATAACACTGAATCTTTGCTTTTCCCCTTCCTTTATTACACTGAACATGATTCTGCAAAGAGCCATGGCCATTTCTTTGGGGTTCTTTATATTGTTCACTAAGAAGTATGAGATGACTGACTCTTACACTGAAACCCTTAGTAGTTGAGGCCACTATTTGATGCCTACATCAAAGATGGTTGAGTCTTTCAAAACACAAATCTGGTCAATGACCTTATGGCTTAAATCCTGCTCTGATTATCCATGGCACTTGGAATGAAGACAGGTCTCCTTAAGAGTACCTACTAGCACCCCCCTGATCTCCATCATAGGTTTTGCCGCTTGACCTTTAACTCTGAGGAAAACATTTGTATTGGTCCTGTTTTAGTTTGTTGAGTGAACTTATGTGTTTTGTGTCTCTGAAGTTTCTTCCTTTGACATTCCTCTATACCTAGTTCAATACAGCCCATCTTTTAGACCTTCACATAATTGTCACTTCCTTAAGGAAGCTTTGTATACCTCCAATAAGGTTAAATCTCCCTATCAACTTTCATTGATCCTTTCATGCATCTATTTGATTATTGTAGTCCTCACTCATGACTGAAATTCCATATGCATTTCCATGCTTCTTCAATGTCTGTTTCTCCTACCAGTGCATACATTTCAGGAAAACAGAGTGGCATTTACTTCCTTCATTGCTAC
Organism: Uropsilus gracilis; assembly: GCA_004024945.1. Classification (NCBI taxonomy): domain Eukaryota; kingdom Metazoa; phylum Chordata; class Mammalia; order Eulipotyphla; family Talpidae; genus Uropsilus; species Uropsilus gracilis. Next base: position 21,906 of record PVHY01013620.1, on the reverse strand, counting down.
CTATCTGTCATTAAGTAGCATATCCAAGAAGTATTTGTTGTAATGAATGAATGAGCAAAGAATGCTAACACTAAGTGCTGGAACCTAAAAGAGACTGAGAGGTATAGTTCAAGAACTAACCTCACCAGATACGGTTAGGGGAAGAAGGAAAGCAGGAAGCAGAGACTATCTAGTCAAAACGTGCTTAACAAAGGTGTTTCTTAGAAAGACTTCAGAGAATTAATAGACCTAATATAACTGAATATAAGATTTTGTACATACTTTTCTTGTGGTGACCGAATCCATCGTAGCCATTGAATATCCAAATGGATCCTGATTCTCAAAACAATATAAAGATTAGCCTAACCCAATTTCAAAAAATAACTAGCCACATGGCCAGAAGTGAAATCTGATCCCTTGACTACCTGGTTAGCGCCTTATCCATGGCACATTCTATCAAATAAAGGTAATAATAGTGATGATAAGAATGATAATTCATTGCAGTGACAATAATGATTATTCATGATTATTCATCTAAAACACCTATTTCCATTGGCATCTGATTCTTTGGAGATCTACCAAACAAAATGAACCCTTTGAACTCTCGGTTGTTTTTGGCTAACTGGCCTTGCTTGTCCAGCTCCTGCCTCTCCTTGTATCCTCATGAGCAGATAGCTTTGAAGGAAGCAAGCAACCAAAGGCTTTTCATCCTCCATTTGCCTCTTGTTCCTAACTAATGAAGCCTCATGCCCTTGTTGAGCCTTGTTTCTACAAGGCTGGACACCTCCTTTTAACAGGATGTACTTGAAAAACAAGATATTTTCCTTTGTACTAGAAACAAATGGTGATTAATGTGCTCGTTGTAATTAATCTGTGGTGACAGATTAGCAGTGGAGCAGCCGTTCTTTTGCTGCTGTGGGAGCCTTCCTTGATAGGACAGCTGGTGAGAGGGGACACCAAATTCAATTTGTTTCTCATTTGCATACATATGACAACCATCTGTGCTAATAGCACTGCAATGTCTCCATTAGACCCTGTGCTTGCACAGTCTCTCCCCAACTCCCGTTAGGCCTAGGAGAGGGGAGCTCAGAGCATAAATATTTGTAGAGGAAAAAGGGTGGGTTTGATGCAATACAACCAAGCAGGCTTCTCCTTTCCACCAGCGAACAAGCATTAAACAGGAGCAGAAACTGGGTTCCTGTCCCATAGGAAAGCAACCTTCTTTTGCGACCCTCTGCTGTTCCTTCTATCTTAAAGTCTCTACCCTCTCTGTCCTAAGATGCAATTGAATTCCTGAATGTCTAGTCCCTATCATCCAGTAATACAAACCAACTCCATTGTGATAAAAACCTTTTTAAAGCAAACGAACTAGGCCATTCATTAAAGAAAAAAATCTGAACTCTGTTCCAGATGGAAGAGAAGCAGGAGTTAACAGGAAAGAACAGGTTTTTACTTTATCAAGTTGACTTAGAGTGGTGAACACTGGCAATAAACAAAATTTTTTGTGTAATGTTGTTTCAAGCAGAAGATATAAAATAAGGCTCAGGGTGATATGAAATAGGTAGTATGTGAAGACTATTTGATATCTGGTGGTCAGAGAAGTCACCTTGGAGGAGGTGAGATTTAAGCTACCATCTTAATGACAAAAAAGGAACCAGTCTATGAACATCAAAGGAAAACACTTTTTCCTCCAAAAAAGGGAAGCATCAACTTGATGTGTTGAGGAAGAGAAAGATGACAGGATTGGTGTGATAGAAAGGAGTAGGGAGGTAAGAATGAGAAATCTGGCTGAGTGTCCCAGAGTTAAATAATAAAGCCACTGTGTGACTCACAACAAAAACTCTTTTCACAAGCCAAAAGTCAGAAGTTTTCAAGCACCAATCTGAAAACTGGAACAGAAAATGTCTCCTTCCTTCTAGATGCTAGTGTTGCCAGCAATCCTTGGTCCCAGTTAGAAGATGCACCACTCCAATCTCTGCCTCTGTGATCATATGATCCTTTTCTCCCTGTACATCTTTGTGTCTTCTCTCCCTATAATTAATTGTCATCTTAGAAAAATCAGCTTGAACACAGACATTTGAAAGCCAGATGAAGCATGAGCTAGCTCATGCTTAGCTCAGGTTTATCACAATGAAATTGCATGGGTCAACTCACATATGAGTATCAACGGTAGATTGGATGGAGGCATTTAAGAAGTTACTACCCTAAAATTTGGAACCAATATGTTATGTAGCATGAACTAAGGGAGTGATAGAGGAAATTGGATTAAGGAATGAAATTTTCAGATGCATTTAGAAGAAAGATTGGATAGACTTTATGATAGATTAAATATAATATTTTAGAAAAATGAAAGGAATTACACATTTGTTCTAAATAGTTGGAAGATTGGTGCAATATTTACTGGAAGAGGGAATACAAGCTCAGGAGAGAAAAAAACTTGTGTTCTGTTTTGGATATGTTAAGTTAGAGATATCCATAAGACATTCAGTGGGAAATACAACATCATTTATTTGGTTGTATGAGTCTAAGGGTCAGAGGTCTGGTCTAGAGATGGAAATTTGAACAACAGCTTCAAAAGTTTATTTGAAATTTATGGAACTGGATGAAGTGTCTCTCTTAAGAGCGAAGAATATAAGCTGGACACGGTGGCTCGTGCCTGTAAACTTCAGCCTATGAAGCGGCCGGGGCTAGGGATCGCTGTTCGAGTCCCACCTGGGCCCCGTAGCGAGACCTAGTTCCAAAAAAATAACTGGGCATAGTGGTGCGCACCTGTAATCCCAGCTACCTGGAAAGCTGAGGCTGGGGATTGCTTGAGTCTGTGGTACCCCGGGCAACGAGAGCTTGCAGTTCCACGGGCAAAAACAGCAAGACCTAGTCTCAAGAGAGAGAGAGAGAGAGAAGAATATAGAGATAGGGACTAAGCCCTGAAATTAGAGGAATCATGGCAATCTTTTCTCCTCTAGTTGTGCATGCCTTGTTATGGATGACTTTGTTTTATGAAACACTGTATGTGGTTATGACAACTCTCTGTCTCATGCCTATTCTATCCACATCATATTCCTTCTTCTTTTTATCCTGTTTCCCCTCCATGAATATAGGAATCATTCATGCTCACTATGTCTTTATCCATACACCAGGGTTTCTCATCCAATAACTACTAACATATAGGATTAGACAAAGTCTTTACTATGAAGGATTTTCTTATGTACTGTAAAATATTCAGCATCATTCCTGGCCTCCATCCACTAGGTGCCACTAACAAGCCTCCCTCTAGTATTGACAAAATCTTTCTAGACACTGATGAATGTTCTAGGAAAGGGGAAAGGGGATAATGACCCCCACTTAAGTGCCATTGCCACAAACATCACAAAGCTTTATATATAGGAGATATCCATTAAATATTTACCATTCATGGTGACAGCTATTGTGTCTTAGCACACAGCTTCTCTCTAAATTCTTCTGCCCTCTAAAAGAAATAGATTCTGTATTTAAAATCCTTGTAAAATAGCATTAGGATATCTCATTAGTTTCCAACCAAGCTTTCAGACTCCAGACTCCTTCTTCAGAGTTGAAGACAAATGTGTGAGAAATCAGACCAAGGTGTTAGAGGGAGTTATTCATTCAGCCAGTCAACAAATTGAAAAGTTAAACAACAATTGAATTAAAAGAGACCTGCAACCAAGCCTGGTTTGATAAGATAGGGTAGGCTATTACCTAAGAAAAATTGCTACCACATATTCCAGTGACTTTGCATCCTAAGTAAAAAGTCATCTTTAGCACAACAGATGTCCTTTTAAAATTTTATCAACCAGAAAAAATTGAGGGAGGGAGAATGTAAAGCAGACCATATAAATGTAATCTAGAGTCCATAAATTAATAAAATGATATCATGATCAGACTTAAATGGCATGAAATCAAATGATATGTAGCTGGCCTTATGGTACGTTATAGCTCCTGAAACTCTAAAGATTGAGTCCAAAAATGGGGCATACTTGCATCATGGTGAACACAACAGTCTTTCCTGGTGGCTCCCTCTATAGCCTCAGAAACATTGCTAACACTGCAAACCGGGAAGTCATTGGCAATCAGCATGAGGGGCATTGTAGTTTCTAAAGCAATCTCTTTGTAGGTCTCCTCTGTGCTCACACTTAATCATGGCCCCCAAATTGAATCACATTTACTGTCAAGGAGAGACATAGAAATTGCTACCGAGGTAAAAGAAAACCCTTCTGTTTCGAAATGAAAACCTGGGACACTGGCCACCTGTCTCCTTTCCCTTGAAATTCATCCAGATCTTGATAGATCCTTTAAGGTGGAAGTAAGAAAGATGGTTGATCTGCTTCCACTGTAGAGAGGAGTCTTGGATCAGCTCTGTGACATACATTCAAAAGAAGAGATGCATTACAAAAGAAAAGAAGATATTCCCATTCAAGAATTTGCAGAAAATAAACTTGTATGAAGAAATCAAAGTGTTGTGGTTACCAGAGACTGTATAGCAAGCCAAAGTGTAATGCCTTATCAAGACAACAACTTATTTCTCATTCTCTGGGTAAGATGGGCACTTCTACTTCTTTTGGCATTTGCAGGAGTCATTGACCAAAAAGTCTCAAATGGTCACACTCACATATCTGGTAATCGATGTTCCCTGTCACCTATGAATCTGACAGGGATTGTTTGTAAAAACTCTGGGCTCTCCTCCAAGCCTTTGCACATAGTTGCTTGTTGTTCTTTACAATATGGTAACCTCTTTCCAAGGAAGAACATTCATGAAGGAAGCTGAAGAAGGAAGCATTCAGAAATTTGTCAGTCTTTTAAGGCGTGAGCTTAAAAGTATTCGAATTTTGCATGAACTACAGCTTTTTGGTCAAAACAGTTACAGAATCAGTCTAGATTCAAGAGAAAAGAACATACTCTCTCTACTCTTTGATATGAGGAGCTCAACCCTGTTCATTCTGACTCCCACATGAAAATTGATTCAAGTCATTTTGTTATAATAAGCCTATAAAGTCATCCACTGCTCTTAAATTATGATCTGTATAACTTATCTGGCACTCAAATACCCCTCTACTCTACCTGATTGATCCAATATAAGTGTTGTCACTAAAAGAAGAGATGAGACACAAAGGCATAGGGAAAAGGTGGCTATGTGATGACAAAGGATACTGGAAGAGATCATCTCTGGATAGCAACATTCCTAACAAACTTGTTATTTTAATTCCATGCTCAATCATCCTGGTATGTTTTTATCTTCTTGATTATATTTGCAATTTCTCTCTTATACTGTAGAGTTTTGCCATATTGTAAGAGCAGTGAATGGGAAAGAGTGGACTTACCCTTCTGCAAATACATGTGCTGATTATATGTAATTATATGAATTTAAGGGGTTATCAGAAGACCAGAAAAAATGACTCTCTTTATACTAGCTTTTGGCTCAGAATAACAAATTTTCCCCTGCTGCTGGGACACGGACATATAAGAAAATACTTGATTGTTATTTTCACTTAACCAAATTTTTAAGAAGCCCAATTGCAACTCCACCTTCTGACATTTACTTATGTTATGAGGAAATAAATAGTTGATGATATTTTTTAGAAACACTTTATATACTAGAAAAGAAATAGATGAGAGAATATGAGATTATCTTTCCTATAGTAAATACTAAATCTTAGTTATGATGATGATTACAATAGCTAAATATGTTATCTTATTATTAGGTGCTTAACAAATGACAGCTAATATTATTATTAGAGAAATGTTCTTTTACAGGAAGAATGGTGAAGAGATATGGTGCACTCCATTTGAATGGGGAGAGAGGAATGCAAGGGCTAAGAAGCTTGGGGTCAGCAGAAGGGCAATGCTCACCATGCCTCAAGAGGCATTTGACAGAGCTATCTTTAATTCCAAATTATCAGAGACAGTTTTGGGATTTTCACTGGCAAAGACATGCTTTCCCCCTGAGCCTTGGAATAAATACTTAGAAGGTTAGAGGTCAGTTCATTAATCTCCTCACTCGTCTGTTTGTTTGGACATACGGATGCTCCAGTGTGGAGGCAATTTGAGAAAGGGTGAAAGAAATTGAGACCAGGAGAAAAGTATGTATCTTGACCCACTTCATTATGGAGACATGTGCAAGAGAAAAAAAATGTTTTAAATTTAATTCTGTTTCAAAAAACTGTAATCAAAATGGGAGATTGGTGAATTGGTTCTGTTCCTTTCCAAGGTTGTTTATACAACTTGCCTCCTAGTTGGCATTTGATCAACTTTTCTTCTTTTCCAAGCAAATTTTTATTTTGCTCAATTAGGTAAAACTTGTCAAGCAAGTGCAGTGTAAGCTTCCAGCCTCTTCTTTTGTACCATTACTGCCCTTCTGCTTTGTAATAATTGAACACATTTTCCACATCTTCATTCTGAGAGATGCAGAAACAAAAGCGTAGAAAAAAACTTACACCTTCTAATCAAGTGCAGTAAGAGGAATTTTCACTAGAATTATCCTCATTAAATACAGAACCATATTTATTAGTTGTCAAGATACTTCTCCATGTGGCTCCAAATAACCAGAAGGTAGTGAATTGTCTAGATTTTCTAGGGGGTAAAATGCCTTCAGAGAGAAGTGACTTGTAAAGGTGACTTCAGTAGACAATGGAAGTAGAAGATAAATTCTATGTGCTTACTGCATGCTTCCAGAGATTGTGGCAATGATGCTTTAAGGTGGCCCCCTTCAATTTGTCTCCTGCAGTACCTATGCCCTGCTTGCAATCAGTAAAATGTAGCAAAGATGATGGGATGCCACTCCAAGAAAATGGTATGTCATATCATGTTTCATTTTTTTTTAGCAGAGTTATTCTAGAGACTGCCCTTGCAGCTTGATGATGGCAACAGCCATCTTGGGAAATAGTGTTGTAAACCTTAAATAAAATACCACAAAAATATATCAAAAAAGAACAGAAATATACATATGCACACATTTATCTTGTATTTAGTTATATACACATATCTTTACACTATAGCTTTACATTCACATTGAATATGTCATTACTAAATCTATCATATCAATGTAACCATTACATATTATTGAGATATATGTTATTTCTAATTTTGTTAAATAATAACATTGGAAAGGAAAAAAAAGAAAAATCATAATACTCCTCTCCCCACTAAATATGGAATTAACACTTTTCTCTCCTTGAAGTTTAAGGGATACATATTATGTTTATGTTTTCCCATTAAGCAATTTTTTAATTTTTTAATTTTATTTTTTAATTGATTGCACATATATAGATATATTTTATATCATTGTCTACCCCAAGGTTCTCCCACCACCTTATCACCTATGAACCATCATCTTAATCTCTTAATCTCTTGTGACCATCCCTCCCCCAGTTTTATCCCCTTTCCCCTCTCTAGCACTATGCTTTCTTCCTGCTAGCAGTTTTAAATTTTCCTTCTCCTTTTGCTTGTTTGTTTGTTTGTTTGTTTGTTTGTTTTCCCTATATTCCACATACAGGTGAGATCATTCAGTATTTCTCTTTATCTTTCTGACTTGTTTCTGCTAACATGATTCCTTCTAGGTCTAGTCATATTCTCACAAATGCATCAAATTTGTCTTTCTTGATTGATAAATAATATTCCTTTGTGTACATATACTACAACTTTATGATGCATTCAGTCATTTTGAGGCATTTGTTTCTGCGCTATGGCTATTGTAAATAGTGCTGCAATAAACATCCAAATACAGGTGTTCTTTTGAATTAGTGTTTTTGTCACTTTTGGGTAGATTTCCAGAAGTGGGATTGCTGGATCTAATGGTATGTTCTTTTTCAGTAGGTTGAGGGTCCTCCACACAGCTTTCCATGGTGGCTGGTCCAGTTTGCATTCCCACCAGTAGTGTGAAAATGTGTATTCTAGCCTATCAAATATATCTAATGAAAGGTCTTTGGGAAAGCTGAATAAAATATTGAGAGCAGAGCATGACCTCAGTAGTCTTATATATGTACTTAACATGTAATATAAAACTATAAAATATTTTTCCATAAAGATTCAAATACTAGAATATCAATAAAAGATTATAAGTCAAGTGGAAAATGCTAATTTCTGTTGAACCTTCAAAACAGAAGGAACTTTCATCTAGAGCAGACTTTACATTTAATCTACTTTTGTATCTACTATCAACATGCCCAAGCTACTAACCCTTGACAGTTTGGCAAAGTATGCACAGTATATTATCAGTCAGCAGGACAATCTGTAAAGGATCTGCTATGAGCCACCTCATCATGTGAGATCTCCTCCTCTCTCCATGAAACCCCATGTTCCTCTCCCATTCTTTAGCTCAGGATATGTGTTCTCTAGCTTGTCCTCCTGGCTTTATAATATATTTATGTGGAATCTGCATATGTAATTACACTTTTATTTGATTACTCTCTCTCAAACAATTTTGTTCCTTGATGATCCAGAAAAGAACCTAGAGGAGTTGGGGAAAATCTTTTCTCTTTCCCAACAAGGATTTCTAATAAACAACTTTGTTGTTAACACATACACAAGAAGATGTGTCCTTTCTTCTGCCTGTGATATCTGGAATTACTGCAGTCATTTTTTATATTAAGGGAAACTAAGACTGGTAGAACAGAAAGAAAGAAGACAGATTTTGATATTGCCACTGAGATGCTAAATAAATGATACTTAGGGTTTCATGTTCTTTGAGTTAATGAATCTTCTTTGCTATTATCATTGACTTGGTTTTTTTTTTTTTACTTAAGAATTTCACAGACTACAACATGGATGGAAGTAGAAAGACTCATATTAGCAGAAATAAGTCAAAAAGAAAAAGAGAAGTACAGGATGGTCTCACTTATATGATGGGTATAGGGAAAAACAAACAAATGAATAAGAAAGAATGAAAACAACCAATGGAACTGAACAATGGAATGACAGAGGAGAAGGGGGAAGAAGGTGGGGGAGGTGAAGAGCACAAAAGATCAGGATGGTTAACAGGTGTTAGTGAAGTGGGAAAGCCCCAGGATACACAATAATGGAATAAAGTAATGTAAATATACATATATATGCAATTTTTTAAATTTAAATTAAATTAAAAAAACAAACAAACAAACAAAAAAAGAAAGGACAGAGTTATTAGGGAGTGGAGAAAGAAAAAGAGCCATCTGCATAGTGCCAGGCAGGCAGGAGAGCTGCTTCTCCCCAGCATAGAAATTGTTCTGATTCCTTTTTTTCTTAATTAATTTATTTTTTTTATATATGTGTTTCACTCTTTGTATTCCCTGGGGACCACCCACCACCTTCCCTCCCTGACCACTCCCTCCCATGTCCACCCCTCCTCACCACCACCACCCACATACTGATCCCTTTTATGGAATTTTTATGTACATGTCTATGGCCTAAATTGTCAACTGGAATAAATTATATAATAAAAAAATAAAATAAAAAAGAATTTCACAGACTATATTTAATTAACACTATATTAATTAATTAACACTATATTAATTTAATTAATCACAGACTATATTTAATTAAACAAATTGATTAATTAGTTTAATTAATTTGAACTAGCTCACTTTTGACAGTTAATTGATTTTGGTTACCTTATTTCTCTATCTGTAAAATAAATGTAATGCCAGCTCATGTATATATTTTGAGAAATAAAATTTGGCACATAACTTGTGCCAAAATAAAATTTTGCACTGTGGGAGTCCCACAGTGGTAGTGTTTGTAACTATCATTTTGATGTCATCGTTTTTGTTACTAGCTCAGTACTTTTATTTACCATGTGCTATAAACCTCCTTCTATTTTTATCCCATTGTAGATGTATTTTAATTCATCCTGAGTGGGTTGATAAATACATCTTCAGTAACAGAGATATATAGCTAAGTAACATAAATATAGTACCTGTACATAATTTGTAATAAACTTTTGGAGGCAGTTCAATCTGTGTTTGTATACTTTTTACACAAACAGGTCATGTCTATACTTGCAACTATCAAAAGTAAATTAAGACCCAGGTCTTCATATTTCATCTTGTTCAAAATCACAATGATAAGTGTGAAAAGCAAGTTGTGAACTAATCTGTATTATAAGTTATGTGTCCCCATATAGTGATATAAAGTAATAAATAATAAGACCACAGAAATGATAATGACTTGTACTTCTGAGAAGTTTGAGTAAATGTACTTTTACAAATTCTTCCCACTGTACATCTTGATTTCAAAAAATAGCCTGAAAGGTGAAGAGAAAAAGGAAAAAGATATTATGAGTTTGGAACAGAAGAAATAACAGCAGTAAGTCCAATGGACTTATTTTCAGTCTCATATGTCCTATTCTTAGAGCTTGGAGAAGTCAAAAAGTAGGAGATATCAATGGGCTGAGATAGAATATCAAAGAAAAGTCCACTCTCTCCAAACAGAGAGGGTCAAGAAATGGACAACTTAGCAAGATGGAAAATTTATCAAACTGTCAAGGATTAGTATTTTGGACATATAAACACAGATGTCATTTATACATAAAATCTTCTCTATGTTCCACATGTGTCTGCATGAAAACCCAGCTTGACTACAGTCAAGTCCTCAAGCTCCTTCAAGTCCTCAAGCTCCTTCAGTCTTAATGTGAGATTCAAGGGCTGTCATGTTGGAGACCGAACAAAAGGTACAAGAAAGAAGGATGAGAGAGATTTGCTTGACTGCAGTAGCTAAGGGTTGATTTGGAAGTAATGAACCAAATGACAATTTATTAACAGAAAAAAAGGGTGTATATATAGAGAAGACAGGGCAAGGGTCGGGTGAATTTCAAAGGACAGCAAATCATGAGGGTACAATAAAATCAGTTAACATATTAGTTTCTGAGAGGTAATTGGGGGCAGGGGAATTGCTCACAAGTGGTCACTATCTCTTTAAGAAGGATTCCCTTAGTTAAACATTTTGGAGAGGCAGCAGGCACCATCACATCTTCAGAGGTATTCAGTGCTAGATTTGTCTCTAGTTTGCCGAAGGCAATTAAGGTGAGATGAAGTTTGCTTCATCTCACTGAATGAGCCCTTTTGGTATGTGAATGGCATTCCATGCTGTCACATGAACCATCACTTTTCAGAGTCATATTATAGATCTGAGTAGTCTGAAACCACATCTATAAGGTCCCAGATCCACATTCAAGTTGGCAAAGCTTTTCTCTAACTGCTTGCTCCTTCCTTCTAGCACTCCTCATGTATAAAATGTCTAGAACTCCCACTGAACTGTAGGTCAGAAGCACATGAGAAGAGAATTGTGAGTTTCAAGTAGGAAAACTGCAAGAGCAGATTTGGGCCTCCCACCCAGACTTTTGTATCTGCAAATCACCTAATTAATGACAGTCAAGCTTTGCAAAATCGCTATTGTTTTATGTTATATAATTTCTTGATGAATGTAGTGCTAAAGACAAACTGGAAAATCATAGGTCTTTCTATTCAAATATCCTGTGATTCCATTACTCGTGAATTGTATCACCCATTACAGTGCAGGGAAAGCTGGAGCATAAAGAAACTAATTATGAGATCCTAAACCACACCCATGTATAATTATGGCAGTAATATTTTTTAATCTAACTAATTTATTTAGGAATTTGATTTTTTTGAATTTTGTGCCTGTAGCTCATAATATCACCAGAAACCCTGTGCACAAGTCAGTTACCTGTTGATGCTCAAATATATAGTGTGCACTTTTAATAGTGCCCATTACACACAGACTTCCATTATAGCACTATTTCTACTCAGTCATAACTTTATAAGAAATTCCCCTATTGGCTAAAATTTTCCAAGCTTAATCACACTCTTGAGGTGAACTTTTTCAATTAAACTCCACTTAAGCCAATTTTGAGCTCTTTGAATGAAGGAAAATATATATATGCCAGACTCTTAAAATTCACTGTCAAGCAGGTTCATTTTTTAAATGTTTATTTAGCACATTAACATTCATACTTCACAAGGGGACTGACTTCCTGTCTATTAATTTCCAGAAAGGCAGGGTTTTTGGCTTAGAAATTCGCAGTAATTCTCTCAATTATCTCCTTTGCCATGGAGAATTATGGTCTGTACGGTAGGTTTTTTTGTTTTAAGCTTGTGGGGCTACTTACCATATATGAATACACATCAACTCTCCTTCTTAACCCTGGGGCAAAGTTTTTCATTTGGGGACTAAAGAGAAATGTTATTCAGATTATTGATCCAATGTAAGTAACATAGAATGGGAGAAGAATGGGAAATTACCACTACTTTCAATCATCTCTCTTTATTGTCTTTAAATTTTCTTTTGGAACCTACAGCCTGAATTGATTGTATTATTCCTCCAGAGGCAAGCAATCTTTGATTTATTCTTCAGAAAAATTGGAAGGCTAGGCCTTCTGGCTTTTGGTCTCTGATTCTTTGGTTTTCTTTTTTTAACAAATGCTTCATGTTGCATGCTGTACATCTTCATTTGGTTGATTAGGGATGGGAAGTTTGCCAGAACACACACAGCCATCCTCTGTGGCACACCCAGCCACAGACAGGACAAGAATGAATTCTTTGGAGAATCCCTCATGTCCAGGCCTTGTTGCCAACTGACAATGGATGGAATGACCTCAGTTCCAGAGAGGTTTCCCCACAAAGAATTATGGAATGGATTAAAAATTTTAAATGTCTGACATATTTGAATTGCCTCTTTTCCAAACTAAAGCTTTCATTTGTTGCTTGAGAAGGAATAGAACCTGAGAAACTTGAACTGGTTGGGAATATGGTTATGTGTCAGCTAATGACATCATAGCAAGTAGGGATTCTGCATATGACTGTGACCTCAATAAGCTATACCATCTAACTTGGGTGTTAGTAAACTATACCATCTAGGTTTATATAATTACATTACATGATGATATCAGCTAATGACATATTTCTGAGACTGTATCTCCATCGTTAAGAGACATATGACCATAGTTTTCTGCAACAGACTTAGATGCGATGGCCTGCTGACCTCTACCCAATAAGTTTCAGCTCTACTTCCCTCAATATCAGGGATGTCTCCCTGAGTTCTATGAGTTGGTCACTATGTTTTCTGGCCAACACTGCACTGATTATTTAATCTTGAAATATGCAAGCTTACCTCCACAGGATGTTTGCACCTACCATTCCCTTTATCTAGAATACACTATCCTCCCTTCTTTTAGTGAACTTCTATTCATCACTGTCACTTCTTCAGGAAAGTTCCCACTTATTTCCCCAATTAAGATACCCTCCCCCTTGTGATAACTATTCTTGCCATAATCTTAAATTTGTTTTGCTATTTTTATTTTATTATCTACTATATACCCACTAACTCCATGAGAATCCCAACCATGGGTACTCCCACTATATGACATAAGCTCTTACACATAATAGGTGTTCAGCAATTATATGTTAGATGGATGAATGAACAAATTCACTTTAGAAATTTCCAAGAGGAAGTCACAGAGCCTAAGGCAGCACTGCCAAATACCTTGGCATCAGAAGAATTTGTCTGGTGTGTTTTATAATGTTATTCTAACCTTGATATATAAGATGTGTAATAGGAGAAAGTGGATGGAGAGAAAAACAGTCCAGAACCTCTGAAAAAACTCAGTCCAGGTCTATGTAAAACACCTCCTGAGTCATAATATTGTAAACCTAGTTTTGGACCTTGAAGATCATTCCTGAGTATTTTACAGATGAAGAAAACGAGGCCCAAGTTTCCATCTTAGTTACAGCAGCCCCCTGCCCTTCTAATTCCTCGTCTGTTCCTCATCCACAGCTCCCACAAGGAGATGGCATTCAAAAGTGATGAAGAAATTGGAAGGCAGAAGTTAATAGGAGTTGAGCCCCCAGGCTGGGAAAACCATAGGAGAGGAATAGTGTGATAAAAATTGTATGTAAACCACTGGGCCTCTGAGGTCTATGGTTAGAGGAAGAATTGAATTTCTTTCCATTCCTCATAGATTCATTGTAGGGAACTGCAGCAAGAACTCCCTAGAGGAAAAATTGTCATCATTTTTTATAATTGGTATTGTAAGACAAAGAAGCTCAGAGAGAAACAGCTACCTAAATACTACTACTTCTTCCATGATGGCCAAGTAACTTAGCATGGGTTGAAGACCATACTTCTGTGAATAAACACCACCCTGTTGTCACTTCAGCAATTTTCAGAACCTACTTATGTCTCAGTTCTCATCTATGAAATCAGAATCAATCCATCTTTTAGGGTTATTGCCAGAATGTAGCATAACATAGTTTGCAAAGCTCCTGAGCATGCATAGAAAATGCTTAGGATGAGCTTATTATTACTCAACATCCAACATATATGTATTGTGTGCTTGCCAGATGTTTAATAAGAATAAACTATGAAGTAATGGGTACTTGCAGTATTAGGAGCTCAGAGAAGAGAAATTTAAGAAAGAAATTTATGGATTAGTCTGGGAGCTCTGAAGCTTATAGAAGAGCTAGAGCAAGAACAGGGAGTTGACTGCTTTTAATTAGGCTATATCGAGAGCTTCTTTAAATATATGGCATTTGAACTGAAGGATTCAGTCACTAAAGAGCTGAGTGTACTAGTCCAGAAAATATAGAAAATAGGAATTACTAATCCTTGAGATGAGAATGTTCTTATTCCCAGTGTGATAAGAAGCCTGTAGGAATTATTGAACTGAAGTGAGACTGGATATGAGTTATGCTCTAAAAGGTTCCCTCTGTCTAACTGACAAATTTTCAGCACCAAGAGTGAAACAAATAATGCAAACTATGGGCTTAGGGTGAGAGGGAGGTGTCATCCCAGACTCATTGCTACACCCCTCTAAAGGGGAAGGATGTTGACAATGGGGGAAGTTGTGCATGTGTGGAAGCAGGATACATTGGGGGATCTTTATCTTCCACTCAATTTTACTGTGAACCTAAAACTTCTGTAATCTAAAATAAAAAATAATGAACTACTAAAGAAAATTTAAAAATGAAATAAATAATGAACTAAAATAATGAAAAAATAATGAACTACTAAATTAATATATAAAACTTTTATATATATACATATATACATATATATCTATATATATACACACCATATATATGTATAATATATTATATGATATGTATATACACACACACACACCACTGGTTTCTGTGTGGAGAACAGACTTCAGTAAGAAAAGAGTAAAGGCAGAGAGATTGGTTATGAAGTTCATAAAGAAGTGAAGGTGATGGGGTGGATATGGTGCCTTGAACTTGAATGTATGGGAGGAATGAATGAAGTAGACATAATCCAGATCAATTCTAGACAGAAGTGACAGGATGAGTAGCAGAAAAAAGAGGGAGGGGTACAAAAGAGGAAAGAATTGAGATTGAGCTCTAGATTTTATGTTAAATGATTGATTAGGAAGTTGATACTACTTACTAATATGCAGGAATAAGAGAAACCTTTGGAGCTTGTGGTATTTGCTTTTGTTACCCAGTGAAGAGAGATGGGTCTGGATTCCCAGTGCTCTGGGTTGTTTAGTAAAATACACCCCCTCTGAAGAGTTATAAGAACTGAGAAAATACTAATTCCTCTGAACTGGTACTGTCCAGAGCTTTTTAGGAGAAAGGAAAGGCATTAGAACACTCTTAAGGGTGCCATCTATTCTTTCAGAATTGGGGTTACTTTATTCCAGTGATAAAGTCTTCTACAATACTGTGTCATTTTTCTTAAGGCAGAGAAGTAAGTAATGATGGCAAATTAAATGCTGTTTTGTTTTTGAGGAATAACGTTTAACATTTTGGGGGACTTTTCTATTTTTCTTTCCTTTTTTTTGAGGGGAATTTGAGACAATCTTAAAAGTTCTCAAAAATTGCATAGTGCCTCTGGCACAAGCCTTCATTCAGAGATTTTAGAAATGTCAGAGACAAATTCTGCTTAGGAAAACACTGAGTTTATTTTTAAGAAGTCGCTTACAAAGATTTTAGGAATCTTAGGCAATAGGTGATAATTAAAATCTGAAGAAATCACTTCAGATTTTATATTAGCTTTTTTCTTTTAGCTCCAATACAATGAAAAGAAAACTGAATTACAAGTCTAGAGAAGATTTCAGCCCCAGTTCAACCTCTAAAAGTCACCTGCCCCATTGTGCTTTCAGGGGAAAAGGAGTCAAGCTCTCTGTCCACTCTAGATTTTATGGTTCATCAGATATTGGTCAAACATTTTCACATGAATCAAGGTGATGAAACTTTGCTCATTTGCATTTCTTGGCTTTTGACTTTCCAGATGCTCTGCAATAAGTTCATCACTTTTGATAGTCTGTCAGTTTGAAAGTTTCCATAAAGGAGTTTCCATAAACTCTTTTAAATTGGCAATAGATTTTGGAGAAAAGAAACATTCTTCATGTTTGGAAGCAACTCTCATCATCAACTCGTCTGGGGACCACATGTCTTGGACAGGAGTCATGTCCAACCATGGGTAACTTCATTGCAAGTCTTTCCAGCTGTGATTCTGCCTGCCTGTTACACAGAACCACCACAGGAGGGGCTACCCCACGTACTAAGAAGTGCTAGTCAGTGTGGTAAACTTACTTTACAAGAAATGCTGATTTGAAATGAATGCAAAAATCATGACTGCAAAGCCATGGGCAACAAGACAGGAATGGATAAGGCAGGATGGTGCAGCCAAGAGCAGATTAGGAACCCAGTCTATCTACTCTTGATATTGACACTGATAAGGTGTGTGTCCTGGGGCAGATGGTTCTGTGGGACCCAGTCTCTTCATGTGTAAATCATGGGGGTTAGATCATAATCTCTCAGTTGATGTCTTTGGATACAGAAAAAAGGACATCACCATCATTTGGTCCAATTATTGGACTTAACGCCTCCCAATCTTGCCCTAAAAAAGAAATCTCAGGCAAGGAGTAAGTAGGCAGGAATAAGGATCACTAATGAAGGATTTCACCTTTTCCCAAAGGTTTCCACTGGGGTCTTTGAGTAGGAGCCAGGGCAGGTGGCAGTTAGAGGGGAGTAGTGATTAGCAGAGAGTGATCAGATAGCACCTGCAGGGTGACGTATTTATTTTATCCTTCTCTGCAATAGAAGAATGAACAGATGGAGACTTTGCCTCTGCAAATATCTTATTAATTTAACCTTGAATCTGCAGAAGGTAGAAGCCTAAATCCTTGTTACCAGAAATATAACTTACTATTGATGCTCTTCATTTGAAAAAAAAAAAAAAAAAAAAAAGGTAGATCCCATATTATTTTCCTTGGTTGAAAATATCCAGAGTCTCTTAAAACATATAAATGGGACTAGAGAACAGGATCTGGGGAGGGGGGGGGAATTATTTACTTCTGGTCTTTTTAAAATGGAAATTAATGACCATGATTTGCTCCATGAAACATTTCTCACCATGAAGTTCTTAATTCTTTAATCATTATGATTTCTATTATACTTGACAGTGTCAGCAACTACATGTTTCAAGTAGAAAATAATAACTCTATTGGAAGTTTCAGATCCTAAATCAAAGCATGGGCAGCTCTTCCTTCTTGAATCCTATTTTTTCCTATTCATTTATTTCATTTATTCAATGAATATCATTCAAGGATTAATATGCACCAAGTACTCTGCGATGTACCAGGGACAAAGCATACACAGGATAGGCCAATTTCAGCTCTCTCTTGCTTTTATTTATTTTTTTTGAGATTAGGTTTTGCTACTTTTGCCTATGGAACAACAGGCTCATGTTGGCAGGGGTACCACAGACTCAAGGAATCCCCAGCCTCAGTTTCCCAGGTAGTTGGGATTACAGGCACATGCTACCCAACAATTTTTTTTGGAGCTAGGTCGCGCTACATGCCCTTGGTGGGACTCGAACCATGATCCCTGGCCCCAACCATTACTTCCTAGGCTGCTACTTACAGGCATGCGCCATCATGCCAGTCCCTAGTTCTCTCCTGCTTTTTAAATGTAAATTTGAATTTCCTTGTTTTTTTTTTAATTTTTATTTATTTATTTTGAGACTAGGTCTCACTATTTTTGCCCATGGAACCACAGGCTCTTGTTGCCCTGGGTACCACAGACTTAAGCAATCCCCAGATTCAGCTTCCCAGGTAGCTGGGATTACAGGCACGCACCACCACGCCCAGCTTTTTTTTTTTTTTTTTTTTTTTTTGGAACTAGGTCTCACTACGGGCCCCAGGTGGTACTCGAACCGCAATCCCTAGCCCCGGCCACTTCATAGGCTGAAGCTTACAGGCAAGAGCCACCGTGCCCGGCCTTGAATTTCCTTTAAAAGTAAATTTAAATTCCTTTCCTATTTTTGTAAGTTCCTCTGTAACACAGCTTCAGACTGTTTCCACTATTTATCAGTATAAATTGGCCCATGGTTCTGGCTGTCCCTACAAATGGAGAAAAACATAATGTTCATTACCTATCTCTATGTTTTCCTTTGCCTGCCTAACTAGTGATAATTCTACCCATCATCTGTTTACTTCTCTACATTTTATGCAGAATTCAAGATACTCAGTACCCAGAATTCAACGCCTCACACAAATTCCCTTTCTCTGGGACATGATTTGCTAACACTGACAAATTCAACCAGGTTGTTGCCTTATTTCTCCAATGTTCTCTACTCTTGACCATACATAGAAGGTTCCATGCTCCCCTCCTAGCGAGAGAACACAGAATGAATGAAGATAAATAAATATGCTAGGTCGTAGGGTATTCAAGTAGAGTCAAAGAATGATAGGGTAGAATACCATTTCAGTAATGGAACTTGGGAAAATCCTCTTAGATCTCTTCCCAGGCTCCTGTCCCTGCCACAAACTCTCACACCCCCTGTCCTGTTTAGAGACTATTTAGAATCAGCACTTACACTAACTTCCCATCACACGAAGTGGTGTGATGGAGTTGAATTAGACAGGAATGAGAACTGAATCTTTGCATTCCTTTCCAGTCCTGTTTTCATGAATTGCCATTGGTCAGGGCAGGAGTATGTACACCACACAGCAAATGACAGCTTTATTTTTCAGAGGTAAACCACTCCCCACTCACCACTGCCAACACGTGCATTTCTAAACAAGGGAAATTGTGACTTTTTCTGAACTCTCCCAGAAATTCTTAAAACTTAGTAACATGCTGATGGAACCCATCCCGCTGCTGATAAGGTGTTTCCCTGGTTTTTATGCCTAATTTAACTTGGCTAGTGAGTATAGGAAGGAGAGGTACAATTGAGCTCAAGTTTCTGTCTATTACAAAAGTCCTTGTGACATGTCTTCATCCTATTATCTATGCAAAACATGGACAGAATTACACAGGTCCCTATTTGCTGCTTTAATTATCTTGCTCAGCCAAATAGCGCTTGCTCTGCCACTAATGATTCTAATCTAAACTGGGAATTGATGTTGACAAAACACAAGCTGTTTCATTTTTGCAAAGGCTGATCAAATCTCCCATGGAAAACAGAGATTTTATTTGATATCCGTAATCAAAGCTCCTTTGACTAGGGGAAATTTCAACTAATAAGCAAGGAAGTAGATCATCAAGATCCCTGAGAAAGTAGGAGTAGATTCAAGATCACAAAAATGTAACTGTGGTTATATCACTGAGGTAAAATCTGACCAAGTTATCATATTGTCCCTCATGAAATCTGACAAAATGATTACTAGAAGCACTTGCCCCCAGGAGTGCTACCCATACTCACTGTTAAAATCACACCTCATTTAGAGCAACTTGTCAAGGGGACTGAGTGTGTTTTAGAGCTTAGAAAGGAATACAGTTGGAACTTAAGGCAAAAACCTGGAAGAATCTGGCAATTTTGTAAATCAATGGGTTTATAGTAGAAAATAGGGAGCCATTGAGGGTTTTTAAGCAGGAAAACAACGCAATAAAAGTTGCAATTAAACAAGATTACTCAGGCAGTATTAGGGCAAGATCTATCCGAAGACCCTTCCATGGAAACAGAGATAGAATTAGCAGTGAGTTAAAAGTTGAGAAAAAAAAAATAAAGCAAAAACATCAACTGTCTTCTACTTTTAGTAGGCAGTTAAGGTAACTGCAAAAGCTGGGAAATGTTCAAAGAGTCTTTGCAAAGCATTCTCAGTTCATTAAGTTAAATTACCTCTTTGCTCTCATTCAGTATTCATGAATGCCAAAACTAGTTCTGTCACATTGGGGATCTCCAGGCAGCCCAGGGACCTCTTGAAGACTTCTTTTCACATCGTTTCATTGTTGCAGGAAATGAGCCTCTTAGCCAATAGCCCACATACAGTGTGAGCCTGCTGTTGTCTCCTTTTCTGGAACAACTGAAATCTCATCCATTCTTATGGGAATAAGGAACCCAGGTCTGTTAGCTCACATTCAAGAGTCATTACACAGCAGTAAAACTTCAACCAAAAATACAGGTGACTTGGGATGCTGGTAGGCTTAGCACATGAAGGATACGCTTTCCCACATTTGGAGGTCAGCCCCCAGGAAGTCTAATGACTCCAGTTGAGCACTGATGGGCACAGTCCATGCCCCTGTCTGAAACAGCTGTCCCGCTTTCCCACACTATCTGATTCCTACTCAAGGTCCAACTAAAGTCTTTCCTCCTAGGTAAAATCCCTCTCAGCAACTCTAACTCATAATCCTTTAACTAGTTTCCTGCCGGGTATTTTCATACATTAATTTTCTGACTAAATAGATTATAAATTCCATCAAGGAAGGAATCATATTTCATGTTATCTGTGTTCAGTGGCATTGGGAGAAGAGCAAGATGTTAATTAATATTGATCTCAACAATCCTTTATTCTAAATTATGCTCACTGTTGTGAGCTGTTTTATGTCATTCAAGCTCCAAACCCAATCATTTATCCCTCATTCTCACCAGTCATGCTAATTTTTCCTTTCCTCAAAACATAGAGGTCACATAAAGTAAGTTCCTACCACTTCTTTCCTCTTTGCTCCATGAGTTTTATTTTCCTTCCTCATGCTTCTTCAGAGGAAGGATTGTTCCTTATTAACAGAGCTGACCTTTCAGAATTTGTTTGAAGAATTGCCCTTTTATCCCCAAATCTTCAATTCATCCTACTTCCACCAAAAACATCACAAATCTTTCAACTTTATTGTTCCCTAGAATTAGTGTTCTGTTTCTCCTAAAACTACTTTTTTCCCCAAACCCTTTTTAAAAATCCATATATATTGCTGCTTCTTCTGCCTCATTATATATGCTTCTTTAGACTTTTTCTGATCTTCTCATTCCCAGTTAATTGAAGCTGCTCTCTTAAGATTTCTTTCCCACAAAAATTCAGGACTTGAAAAGATTAATTCCCATCTTCTTGTCTCTGCATTATTTTGACCTTTTCGAAATATAACAAATTTTCCTAAGTTCTTTTTCCTTCTTCACCCTTCTTATCAACACTTTTCAGCATTAAAGCATGAGCATATTTCCCTCATCTCTTTTACTAAAATACCAATGTTATTGCTTATGTTAAATAGCTCAAACATCTGTTTCTCAGTCAGATTGACTTACCTTACAAGCATGTAAATTTTTAACTTTAAATATTCTTATTGAGCTTCCAGATTCCAGTGTTTATTCTGTACTTTCTATTTTTGGTGAAGGGTACATGGAGATGATAATAATGACATAGGAGAACATACTTCTGGCAATTTGCTAATTTTACTATACTTAGTGACAAATATGTTTCCACGTGTTTTTCCCAAATCAGCTTTTTATTCTGACCTTCAATTTTTTGTTACCAGCACAATTATCACTGTGGTTTGGGAGGATCCCACCTGGAGTTAACGGCGCCCTTCCCAAAGTCCTGAGAGCGGACTGAGGCTCTCGCGGACAAAAGAGGCAGCTGCAAAGGGGACTCCGACCCTGCTGAGAGAAGCAGGTAGCCCACCCGCACCACCTGAGACAGGTAGGATACGCTCCCTACCTGGAGCAGACTGTGGCGTCTCCCGGCTGTTGTCACGG
>PVHY01013619.1:0-40824 GCA_004024945.1 Uropsilus gracilis | reverse complement strand
TAAAAAACAAAAGTGGGGCCACAGAGACCTAAAAAATTGCTACAAGTCTCAGACACCCTCTGGTGGGGACCCACAGGAAAGGAGCAGAAGAGGCCAGGCAATCTGGGACTAAAGGATCAAAATCAAAGTCCTAATCAAAACAAAAGCTGCCATGGTCAGCCTCCACCCTATCTTTTCCATGTAGAAAGTCGAGTTTCCTTCATTCTTCCAAGTCCCCCAGGCTAATCCAAAGCTGAGAAGTAAAACTCAGCACAGGCCACTGTGTCCCAGGGAAACACGTCTGCACCAGGCGAAAGGACATTGCTCCAGAGAAGAAAAGGAGGAATCCAATGGAATAAAAATCGACTAATAACTAGCAGTATAAGAAATGATGGCGTGACCAGAGGGGGTTCAGGGAGAAGGAAGGGGGGAGGAACACCCAAAGGGCAAGAAAAAAAGAAATGTAAACAAACCCTACATAATTTTTAATAATTTATGTATAAATATATTTCACATCTTTGTATTCTGTGGGGTTCATCCACCATCTCCCCTCCCTGACCGTTCCCACCCATCCCCCTCCTCAGTTGTGTACTTTAGTTTGGTTGTTAGCTTGTTTTGACTTTTCCTCCTGACCTTTTGTTTATTTTTCCTATGTCCCATCTATTAGTGAGACCATTAGGTTTCTGTCTTTTTCTTTCTGACTTGTTTCTGCTAGGTTCATTCATGTTATTGTAAATTTATCATTTTTAATTAATGAGTAATATTCCATTGTGTATATAGACCACATCTTTTTCATCCATTCATCTGTCTTGGGACATTTGGGTTGTTTCCATGTCCTTATAAAGAAATGTCCAGCACTTTTAAGTAGTGCTGCAGTAAATACCCCAGCACAGTTGCCCCTTTGTATAAGTATTGAGGTCTCCTTTGGGTAGATTCAAATCTTATATAATTAAAAAATAAAAAACAAACTTAAAGAATGGGGGGGGAAGCATCCTTCTTCCTCATGCATCTCTGTTCTACATATCTCCTCTAAGTCTCCTCTCCAAGGCTTTTCCAGACTTTTTCTGCTTCTCCCCACTCAGCTCTAATCTTCTATTAAGTGGGGTAGGGGGTCATGGAACCTCCCTTTTTATTCTGTAACAACAGTTCTCAGTCACTCTTGCACTTCTCACTCTATCTCCTCTTGACATTCTTTGCCCTTCAACTGCTCTTTCCTTTCTAGACCATAGAAAACTAATAGACCCTTCCCTTTGCTTGCAACATTTCCAGATCGTCCCAATTATTCAAGAAAAATAAGAGCCATTTTCCATCACTGTTTTCTCCTTCATTTATCAAACTTCTCAAAAGCACTTCTTCACACTTAGAGATTCCACATCCTCAGCATATGTTTGCTCTTCATTAGTCTAACAGTTCCTCCCACCCCCTCCACCCCAGCCCTAGCTCCCCATGGAACCATGCCAGAGGTTATAATAGTCCATCAAACGGCTCCTCCCTGTGCTCTCTCCTCCAGGAGCTGATGAATCTGCTGGGCAGCCAGGCAGCTGCCCAGAGCTCCAGCCTATATGGGATTCTACACCATTGGAAATATAATGAGATGAAGAAAATCATGTTTGCCAGAACTGCTCTCTGGAGAGTAGAGTATTATGTGCAGCTGGAAAGTAACCTTTGATGACTTACTGTGGGAAGAGCTGTGAGATCTCCCCAAAAGGTATGTCTGAGAGGTAACAGTCACATTCCTCCTGCCCTCACAGGTGGGTTCTACTCTGAAGACAGGGCTTTTGTCCTGCTGAGCATGAAATGCCAGCCTAGAGCCAGAGCTAAGTGCTTGAGTTAACAGAGGAAAAAACTTTGCCCCCGGCAGTTTTCAAGTTTGCCTTCATTATTGGCTGCCAAGCAAATATTTAAAGAACAATGGTTTTAAGGGTGCAAAGTGATTAGCCTACTCCATATATAGCAAGGCTGGGGGTACTGCAAGGCAAAGACCAAAGCCAAAGTCTGGGAGTGGGCTCAGGTAAGGAGAAATAGCACCAGATGAGATATGCCTTGAGGGCAAGAAAGAATGGCTGCATGGGGGAGCCATTTTCTGAAGTTTGTCCCCAGAAAGTTGGCCATCCCACAGGTTGGCCACCCCAGGATTTGGCCACCTCAGGGCAGGGGAGAAAATTGCTAGAAATTTAAGTTATGGGCCTATTGTTAGGAAACTGGAATTTGGACCTCTCAGTGATGAGAGAGGTAAACTTGCGGGAAAACTGGAATCTGAACCTTTCAAGATGAGAAGCAAACTTGTTGAAAACAAAATCTGGACTTCTCAGATGGGCAAGGTGAATTTGCTGGAAGCTGGAATCTGTGGATCTCCCAGAGATGAAGAGGTGATGTTGAGACACAATCTTGGCCTTTTATTCAGAATTTGGAAGACCCCATCTTGTAAGCGTGATCGTAGGTCTCGAATACTTGTTTCCGGTCTGGTACAGCAGGAAGATGCCATCTTGGAAGCATGACCTTTTGTTCAGAACTTTAAGACTGGACAATAACTGGGGTAAGATAACTGGCCACGTGTGACCTCAAAGACTTTGCTTTCCTAGTCTGTTAAATAAATTTGGTTATTATTATTTCTTAAACCTGAGTGGTCTTTCAACTGTACACATGAATAGAAGAACCCAGTGACCAGTCTTCCTATAAGACTCTCTCCTTGTTCAATTTCAGTGGATATTTCCACCTGGTATCACACAGATTTATATTACTGAATCCCAATCTCTCTGCTGTAGATCTTTTTCCTCTCCTCCTGGTCTGCTGTCTTCCAGACCCTAGTACCATACACTGGGTCTTACTGGCTCATGGACATTATTCTCTTTAATGTTTGTCACCTGTAAGAAGGACATTCTCAGTCTCTTTTTTTTTCAGGTAAATAAATCCATTTGTCTTTAAAAGAGAAGTGGAGTTTTGGGAGCTGGGTTCTGTCCCATGTTCTAAGAAACAGCAATGAACAAGACAAATGCAGTCCCTCAGGAAGCTTATACCACAGCAGAAAAGAATTTTCCCGGCTAAAGTAACCCATGGCTGAGGTCATACATTGTACTGAGTTACCAGTTAGGGTTTAGAATTAAACACACCCAAATTCAATTCCCAAGTAGATGACCTTGATCATGTTATTGAGTCTTTGCAGATCCCAAATGCCTTCTCTTTGAAAATAATAGCACCTACCTCATGACAGCTATTTTGAGCATTAAATGAGATACTACAAGAAATCCACTTGGCCCATGGGCTGGTGCATCAGGGTTCGATGATGATGATGATGGTGGGGATGGTGGTGATGATAATGATACTTGTTTAATTCACAGCAATAAGGGTATTAACACTTATGAAGAGTCACTGTGTGTCAAAAACTTTTCTAAGCATTACAGATTTAATAACTCACTTCATCTTAACAACAATACTACAAATTAGACATATTTGTCCACTTTACAGATGAGAGAACTGAGGCAAAGAATGGCTAAGAAACA
Organism: Uropsilus gracilis; assembly: GCA_004024945.1. Classification (NCBI taxonomy): domain Eukaryota; kingdom Metazoa; phylum Chordata; class Mammalia; order Eulipotyphla; family Talpidae; genus Uropsilus; species Uropsilus gracilis. Next base: position 37,345 of record PVHY01013619.1, on the reverse strand, counting down.
TGACCAAAGTACAAAACACACAAGGACAGAAACACAATTTGAACCCTGAACAACCAGCCTCAGAGACAGGCACTCCATACAATTCTACAGCGACACCTGAAACATCTGTGCTCAAGGAATCCTAATGGTGTGTGTATGTGTGTGTGTCTGTTTGTGTGTGCATGCCCATGCTCATGTATGTGTGTGGTTATATAGATGGGATTGAGTATATGACCATACACATATTAAACTATGTGTATGCATGTGTTTGTGTGTGTGTGTTTTCAAACTACATTCTTGAGTGGAGGGGAACTGATTTACATTCTGGGTCACATATTGCAGTCTCTCTGCATTTGGGCGTGTAGCTTTTGTTTGTGAAAATTCTCACCTATTTGTTTTCCTTAGCACTCACGTTCCTCTAAAGCATGATCCCCTTTAGTGGTTCAGAGAATGATGAAAAAGCCCCTTTTGGCAAAATGGAACCTGCCTTTTAAGGGCACATAAAAAGGACTACGAAACTCACTTAAACCTTTCCTGCTGATAAATTATAGGGAGATTTCCTCAGTAAAGAAGACAAATGAATTAAACCGTATTTCATTCCAACGCACTTTCCTCCCTTACTCTGTATACTTATAGGGCATTATTGGAAGAAGATCCCTGGGGAAGGCAGACTCTGTAATCAGCCTGCCAATGCTCCCCTATCCCCTGACCTGGTGTCTCCCTCACACTGGCCTGATAATTTGCACCCCTCCCCCACTGGGATGCGGATTCAGGCACCAAAAAGAACCACCATGCATCACACTCCCTCATTCCTGCCTTCACACTCACCTTAGGTTTCCTGCTTCCCTCCCATTTCTGACTCTCTCCCTCCTACCGCTGTCCTTCCTTTTACTTTCCATATTGATTTATAAAACTAGGACATAGGAGTGGTTCATAGGTAGAGAATTAGGTCAGAGTCAGCTCTACCATTTAATACTAATGGGACCTTGAAACAGTACTTTTAACCTTTCAGTGCCTCGGGTCCTTCATCTGAAAATTGAGGATGATTGTGCCTTACATAGATGACATATGTAAGGTGTGTAGGATAATGCCTGATGCATGGAAAGAACTAAATATATATTAGAAAAAACTTTTTTGTAATTAAAAAAAAAATTATTTATTTTTATTCTTTATATCACAGCCTTGGTAGATGGTTTTTGGGACACCTCCCCCTTCCTCCGGCGCTCCCTCCATTCACTCAAACCCCTCTCTTTGTTCTTTACTAGCCTGTATTAAGTCCATTAGTCTCTTTCCTGTGGCAGTGTCCTTTCACTGGGTAAGGGACTGTGTTCTTGGCACCAGGTCAACCGTGCTGGTAGGTTTTCGGAGTTAACCTTGCACTGAGCAGCCAGTCTATATTTTTTGTGGTCTGTTCACGTTTTCTCATTGGAGGCCATCTTCTCCAACCCCTTCTCTGTGTTGTTTTGCTGCTTTACCTTATGGTTCTGACATCTGGTTTAGGAGGCCTTAACCACAGTGTCGGTGAAGACGTTTCTCTGTGGGTGCAGGCATCTGTGAATGGTTATTGTAGATCATCTCCTCTGCCTCAGTTTGCAGTTTTTCTGTGAGACTGATGCCCCCATTCTTTGGCCTTCCTCTCCTGTGGTGTGGGGAGATGTGCCTTGCTCTCCTAGATGGCATCTCAAAACCGAGGTCTTTGGTTCTTCCAGACCCAGTGAGCATGCAGGTGTGCATCCATGACATCATGTTTTCCATAGTTGTTTCTCCAGTCTCATATGCACTGGTTCTCTCAATAGTTCATCTCCTGTGTCCAGCTCAGACTTGTGGGCTGTATTTTTACCTGGTCCCTCGCCCATTCTGTGATGGTGCTTGTATTATTTATGTTCTTCCTCCTCCTGAAAATTAGCTGGAGTGAGAGTGAGGTGAAAAGCTAAGTGACTTAAAACAACAACAATAATTTTATTTTGCTTAAGAACTTGCCATTTTCAAAGAGCTTGGCAGGGATGACTATTCTCTGCTCCAAGTAACATCATATGAGGAAGTTCAACTGGTAGAGGATGCACTGTCAAGATGGCCCATTTACTTGGTCAGCAAGTTGATTCTGGTTTTGGACTGGGAATCCACCAAAGCTATGGACTTAGGAGATTGGTTCCTTCCCACAGGCTACTTGGGCTTCTTCCTAGCATGGTGGTTATATCCCAAAAGCAAATGGCCTAAGAGAACAAGAAGTGCATAATGTTTTTATGAACATCATGTAGTGTCTTTTCCATTATATTCTGTTGCTCAAAGGAGTTGTAAAGGTTCACCCACTATTGTGTGGAAGTGACAGACACTTGATAGGGAGTGGGAAGATTCAAGAAAGGATGTGAGGTTGCTGTATTATCTCTAGTCACCCAGCATTCACCCTCCAAAGAAAGCATGTCACCCCAATTAATTATCTCCCCCAACTAATTAACTTAATCAGACTAGAACTAAAGAAAGTCAAACTTAAAGCCTCATAAGATTGAACTTATTTCAAGTCCACTTCCTAACTGGTTTGCGTTTTCTGTGTTAATCTGCTGGATTGGGCAACTCTGACTTAGTTTTCTTCCTAGTCATTTTCAGGAGGTGGTTCTGGGGAAAGGTGGGAGCAATACAAGAAAATATCAGGAATACTTTAGTCAAGTTCAACCCTCAGTTAGGGAAGTAAAAATCCAAGCCCAGGAAAGTGGATTGAAGAGCAAGTTCAAATGGGACTTGAACTTGTAACCATTCCCAGACCTCAAGACCCACCGCTTCTTCCCAACTACTGCACTACCCTAGGGCCTAAAAATATTTAATTTTTTTTTTCACTAAAAGAATTAGCTAATATGTACCTCCTGTCTTCTGCAGACTACCATGCCTTGTCACGGACCCTTCTGGTTGAGGACTCTTAAAGCAATCAGTTTCTGCATGATGTGATGTGAGTCCATCCTTCCATGGACAGCTGATTGACTTAGGCTTAATCACCTGACCTAAAGACAGCCAATCCAGAAGCCTAGTATGTAGCAATGACCTGAACCAGTCATCTGGCTCTTTTCTCTCACAGAATATGCACTAAGAAACATAAAGCAGCATCTGCTCAAGAAAATGGGAGACAGGGAGGGATGGAATTCAAAGACTGTGAAATATGGTTTTATTTTTAACAAACAGAAACTATGAGTTACAGATGGGGATGGTCTGTAGGGAGGAGAGTAGAGCAGTTCCCAAATAATGATAGAGACAATGAGTTACAAAAGGTAAGAGAAGACCTTTATTTGAATTAGATTCTGAGAACTTTCCAGAACTTTCCATTTTCAGTTTCAGGGACTTGATGGTTAAGTGCCTTTTATGTACAGAAGTGGAGTTGCTAAATCATATGTTAATTATATTTAAATTTTTGAGGAAACTCCACCCTGCTTTTCCATAACAGTTATACGCCATTTTGTAGTCCACCAATAACGCATGTGTTCGCCTCCTCCCCACCACATTTGTCTTTTAGATAATAACCATCCTGACAGGTGTGATACCTCATTGTGGTTTTGATTTGCATTTCCCTGATGATGAACGATGATAAGACTCTTTTCATACTGCCATTTCTATATCTCCTTGGGAGAAATATCTATTCAAGTCCTTTGCCCAGTTTTCAATCGGGTTTTATTTTTTGCTAAAGAAAATGTAGTGTCTGTATTCAGTGGGGTATCATCCAACTGTTCAAAAGAAAGAACCCCTGCCATATGCAGGAATATGAAGGAGCCTGGAGGATAGTTTGCTCAGTAGAATAAGGCAGACCCAGCTACAACATGACTTCACTTACACGAGCCTTTAATATAGTGAAACTCATAGAAACATAGAATTGAATGGTGGTTGCCAGGGGCAGACAGGAAAGCAGGAATGGCAAGTTGTTCCTTGGGAGATAAAGCTTCAGCTATGCAAGAGGAATAAGTTCTAGAAATCTGCTGCACGGCATTTTGCCTGCAGTTAACAATATTGTGATGTAAGCTTAACATTTTAAGAAAGCAGGTGTTATGTTAAGTGTTCTTACAATCTTTTAAGACCCTTTTATTTACAATGGCATAGGATCCTTGCCATTGCCCTTCCTGCCTTATCTCACTAGAACACATAGAGAGTGTACACCCATTTCCCAAATAAGAAAACTGAAGTTCAGAGCAGTTCATTCATTTCCCTAAGGTGACACAGTCATTGACTGGCAGAGAGGAGCCTGGAGTGACAAGCATCTAGGAAGCTTTCTCCTGTATCTTTCTGAATTGTCTCTCTAGTGAATACCATCGCCTCCTAGCAACTGTTCCTGGGAGGTTGCCATGAAGATATTTTAGCAATATCCTTGATATTTGTCCTTGATAGATGACTTTGCTCTGGAATTCCATCTTTCTGATGGAATCCTTTGATTCCACCCCTTCCCTGAGCTGAGCTAATTGCCAAGATTGTAGGGAAATTTCACCACCTCCTTGTTCACCCAGCAGGATTCTTAGCCTTCACAGGTCAACTTTCTGATAAAGAATGTTAGATAGCCTCAGACAAAACTTTCTGAGCAGGGGATTGGAGAGGGAAAAGAAGATTAAAAACAGAACAGAGGGGGAAGGGGAACTAGGTTTATTTCCATTGATTTCTTTGCCAATGAGAAGTCTTTAAAAATCACTTTTTAGCTGCAGCCCTCAGATGTGTGAACTGTTGTGCTCAGGGAGGAGGGGGGGAAAATCAAACTCTGAATCAGATCAAACTGTGATCTTTCATTCATCTGAGCAGGCAGCCATCTTGGTAAATAGAAAATTGGAAATACAAACAAAGGAAAGAGGGCATGGAGGGGCTGTAGAATTGGCTATGGGCAAAATGTGAGGTTGGCTAAGTTTCATTTCTGAATGGAAATTCTCCCAACCTGGTCCCCCCTTGAAGAAAAACCTGCCTTGGGCTAGGTGAGGAAAGAAGAACTTAGCTTGGCCTCCCTCTCAACTTCTTTTTCTGCTTCCTGTCATTCCTATCACTTGGCACAATCACTCTTGGTACCTTCTATCCCATTACTCCTCTCAGTTGCTACCAACTGATTCCCATGAGGGGCTAACTGATAGTTTTACCAACTGTTAATTAACTGATAATGAAATCTAAGCGGCAGAGACCCCCTGCCAGCTGAACCAAGGATGTTTGGGATTTAGAGAAGTGAGCACTTTGAGGTACCAAAGTCTTCAAGATGCAGACACCATGATGGAGGGATAGTAAAATGTGTTGCTTGAAAGGTGGATGCTGTGAGGTATCTCCAGAACTCCCCTGGAGAATAAAAGATGTGTTATCCCCACTGCTGAAGTACTTTGAAAAGGAAAGTTCTTTGCAATCAGCCCCTTTAGGGGATTACCACCACTGAAGAAAGGTTCTTCTTCCAAGGTCATGTCCAAGGTCACATCTCATTTGGGAAACCTGCATGCAGTTACTGATTAACAGAGGCCATACAGGCTAATGCTAAACAGCTTCTGAGACAAGCTTGAGAGATCACCCCCACTTCAGAAACACCCCCTACTGTGTAGACTGAGGTTTCTATTGTGACTACATCACAGCTCAAGTTCTTCTCTTCAATCCTGTTTCCTTCCTTTTGCCCCTTGTTATGGATCCCAAGAATGCTCCTAAATAAACCTAAATGCTGAAAGTCAGCTTCCACCGGGAATCCACCTGCAATAGTAGGAGAAATGCCTTGCTGGCAGAACCCACGCACTGCCTCACACCAGGAAGTCACACTCCCTTGCTCCATTTGAAAATGGACTCTAGAGTTGCACAGTCTTAAGGCTCTACTTCCTGTCAGTGCTTAAATCACATCATCTCCACCCCCCCACCCCAGCAGCCACCTGCCAGCCTCTACTTGAGCTCTTCCTGGTACCCGACTCTTACTGGGGCCTGTGTTTCGGTCATTTGGGAGCTTTGCAACATGCTTTCTCTGCACCTCTAACTGAGCTTACAAGACTTTTCTCATATCCTGACACTTCTCCTACTTCCGGTTCTCCTCTAAATGTGCATTTCCATATCCACCAGTAACTATTGGCACCGGACAAATATCTTCTTCTGAGCCTCAATTTCCTTAGCTGTGGTGTGACAGAGACTGCTGTCTATCTCCCAACCTCCATGATCCCCTCCTCCTTTTACCAGAGCATGAGACACTTTCCTACCTGGCCTGCACTTAGGTACCACAGGACCACATTACGACCAACGAAACAGCAGTAGGAGAAACCACATGACATAGCTTCTGCCCTAAAAGAAAGATGCTTTTCCTCTATTTCCCTTCCTTCTTTCAGCTGACTCAAGAGATCAGAAGTGGAGCTGCTGGCTTGAGGAGCCCAGCCTCAACTCACCAGACACTGCTAGTTACACAAGAGAGGTGAACTTCTCTCTAGTTTAAGTCACCATATTTGAGAACCTCTTGGTTACAACGTTTTAGTATGATCATAACCAATATTTGTAAAAAGACGGTAATAACTCTTACCTCCCAGACTTCCTAACATCTACTTTCCCTCCATGACCTTTTCTTCACCCTATTCTGTTGAATCTCATCTCTAAAATAAAAGTTTCACAAATACCTGAGCTCAAGAGATAGAGAATGACATGAGGAATGATCTCGAGCGCAGGGTCCCATAAGCCTGAGTTCACCAAATACAAGCTCCGTTATCCAGGGCCAAGTCATGTTATTAACCTGCCTGTGGCTTTGTTTCTTTAACTATAAAATGAGGGTAAGAATTATATTCACCTCATACTACTGTTGTGAAAATCAAATGAGAAAATGTAGGCAGTATGATCATAAAAATGATTGTTATGCCATAGATGCTAGTTTTGCATAAACAAACCCTACCCTTGATTAAGCATAGTTATTGCTATTACAGCCCCATCACTTGAGGGGTAGGGTAGGGTTCCAGGGTATCTTGACCTACCCAGAGGTCAAGATCTAAAGCTAAACCTCCCCCTTATCATACGTATGAATTTAAGTGAGTTGCTAAATTCCTCTGGTCTTAATTCTAACTCTATGAAATTGGCATGATAATGGTATCCACCTAGTAGGCTTATCCTAAGGCTTGAATAAGTTGATAGTATTAAACTCCTAGCATCCCGCAAAGAAGATGACAACTGTTCAAATTCTACCTATTGATTACTATTATCACAGATACCTTTCAGGGCTGACATGCTAAGACTCTCCTCACAAAACTGAAAAGCTACCAAAATATTAGCCAAGGGATACTGTGCTCTTTGAAGCTCTATGGAAATGATATTTACCCTTTTGCCCTGTTCACAGAAATCCTCATTATTAGAATCACACCTTAAAATTCAGGTGCATTTTCATTATTATTAGAATTACACCTTAAAATTCAGGTGCATTTTCAAAAATGCAAGCCCCAAGCCAAGCTATATTAACAGGAAATGAGACTACTGGTCTATTTGATAATGCTGCAGAAATCTACTCAATCGTTTATTCATGTAAACATTTTCTAAGCAACTCCAAGCACAGTTCAGCCTCTTGAAGTATAAAAAATAATAGGAGACAGTATCTCCAGACAAGAATCTTAGATGCAAAAGGAAAGGGCAATGGTAGATACTGTTAGTTGCCTTGGAAATATTTATTCTTATTTCTTCATAACAGAATCTGAGAAAGTAAAATGCCAACTGCAGGCAGTGGGTCATGAAGGTCTAAATTAATTGCAATAGTCTTGTTCCTATTCCAGCCTCCCTTGCAGCTAAATGATGGTCATGTGATCCAAGTACAGCCAACGAGTATAAGCAAAATATCACAACTGATCCGTTCTGAAAAAAAAGCATTTGCTTCCTGGTGAGACCAGACAGAAGCAGTTGGTGTGATGTCTTTGCCTATTTGCCTGCTCAAATTCTTTCTGCCTTGAATATACAAAGAAACAACCTGAAACTGAAGCAACTACTATATGGTCTTAAGATAACAGGCAAAAAGACTGAAGAGTTAGTACACTGACCAGAAATTTTCAAGTCACTCATTGATCCAACATCAATAATCACATACCTCCTTACCTTTTGTTATAAGCTACCACAGATTAACGCTTCCTCCAGGTAAATGTGTTCCTAACTACACAGGTTCTTCAACAGAATGTGGCATTATAGAAGGCAGGTCTAGACAGTTCCAAGACACCCAAGTTGTGGGGATGATATGAAGAAGATATTAAAACTAAACCATTACTAGCCAGGCATTGTAGCACACACCTGCAATTGAAGCACTGGGAGGCAAGAGGTCAGGGATCACTTGAGTTCACAGGTTCAAGACTACCCCAGGCAACATAGTGAGATCTGAACTCAAAAAAGCAGCCAGGTGCCATGGCGGGCACCTGTAATCCCAGCTACCTGGAAGGCCAAGGCTAGGGATTGCTTGAGTCCACAGGTTCAGGACTACCCTGGGCAACATAGCAAGATCTAGTCTCAAAAAAAAAAAATTAAACTAAACCATCCCTGCTTGTTTATTTCACCTGCAACAATCATCTAATTCAACCCAGTCTTTGGTGAATTTCCTCCCCATGGATCCAAGTGGCTTATTGACAATGCTAAAGGGAACAGTTCACCTAAAAGCACAAGGATCATGTTGTCCCTGATCTCCAAGAACAGCACTGCCCAATATGGGCAGTCACAGCTCCCAACGTACAGCTTCTCCCTTTCTTCCCTTTCTTTTTATTTCTATTCTAACACATAGCAATTCTGTCCCAAAAGCTTCCTGTACCTTTTCAACTCTGCAATCACCCAGCAGTTGGCCAAGCCTATTAATATTTCAGCTCATTTTCCAATGGCAGGACCATGATAATCACTGAATACAAGCTATGGATTTGTCTACCCCTAATAAATAGCCCAGTGTCTCAAATTCCCTGCTGATTACAAAATGAGATAGTGCTTTTGAACCTCAGATAGCATTCTTCCAGGTCAGTACAAGGTCAATTTTTCCAGGCCCTCTTCCTCCACCTAGGGTATGGCATTGCCTCTTGACATGATTAACCAGAAGGAAAAACCAATAAAAAAAAAAATCAACCACTGGATGGAGTGACACAGTCATGTCTTTTACCTGAAATAATGAACTCTCTCCAAAAGGATCTTACCAGAGGAAGGATCTTAAGAGGAAAATGCTTCTGTTTAGAAAAATAGAGCGATCATACTGACTCACTGAGCACCTGATGTGAACCAGAAATGTAAGATACTTTGCCATTTTACAGATGGAAAAACAGTACTAAAAATCTACCACATTATGAAATACTCATCTAACACAGGTTGTCATCTACACTTAATGCACACCTTACCTAAAGCTTAAATGTATGTATTTACACTCAGACAACCCTACATATTTCTATTGATATGCTTCATTCTATTGGCCTATGCAGCCCTTGAACTTGAATAAAAATAAATTACATAGTGGAAGCTTCTACTATTAGCTTCATTTTATATGCAGGTAGTATTTAGTGCTTAACTGTAGCAACAGAATTTAACCCAGGCAACCTAACCCTAGTTAAGGTACTAGAAAGTTTACTGTACAAAATATCATACCTTGGAGGGTGAAATAGTTGCTATTAATAATAAGGCCAGAAAAACAGATATGAATCAAAACAATTCCAGGCAAACCAGAATATATAGCCACTCTAACTATGGGGACCTCAATGAAATACTGAAAAGAAACAACATATTGAAAGCACTTACTCCTGTATAAATATGCTATTGCTGGATATATGGTAGCTGTTCTCAATGATGATCCATCTTGCAGGGTTATCCTGAAGGCCTCTGAGACAAAGGTGTGTGGTGGTCAGAGAAACATAGTAACATCAAGTGTTTCCTCGACTGCCTCCTCCATTCCTTCCTCATACTTTCCAAGGGGCATCAGTTCTGGCACATGACACCTGTCCCACAGGGGATGACTCAAGGCCCACTTCCCTGGAGTTGATGAATAGCAAACCAGTGAACTGATGAAACTGGCAAACACCCACCTGCCATGTGACAGGCAGACCTGGGGTTTCTGTAATAGCCATTGATGTCCCTAGACAGCAGATATCTTAGGTAAATTCGGTTTTTTTTAATTAATTTTATTTTTAATTGATTGTATATATGTCTATATATTTTACATCATTCTCCCATCACCTTATCACAGGTGAACCATCTTAATCTCTTGTGCCCATCCCTCCCTCGATTTTATCCTTCTCCCCCTCTCTTGCTCTATATTTAAGTTCTATTGACAGTATAAAATTTTTTCTTGTATCTCTTTTTCTTGTATCTCAGGTAAATTTGGATTGGCAACCAATAAACTCCTGCAGAGATCTCATAGTCACTGGTTCTCTTAGATTGCTGGCATGTTATGTGTCACTAAGATGCTTCCTTCAGATGGTTGCTCTTGTTTTTAAGCACTGGCCTGTAGTCTTCCTGTTCTGTCCCTCACTCTCCTCCATGTTTAAGTCAATTCATCCTGCAGCAAGGAAATCATTTCTCTGAATGGTCACTTTCCTCAAGGTAGAATTAACAACTATCAAATCACGAAAGCATGGAAAATCTAGGTAAGAGCCAGGTTGCCTCAAACATCTCTAGTCTGGTACTCAGGAAGAGATTCCTCCAACATGATAGCTAGATTATCATGAACCTTAACTAGGGGCTGGAGGCAGACTACCTTAATTCAGTTTCAGATTGTGTCTCCAACACCTTCAACTTATTTCATATCCCTGTGCCTCCATTTGCTCAGTTGTAAAATGGGACTAAGTGTTAGAGATACCTCCTTTTATTGTGATGAGGATTAAATGACAGACTATAAACCTCTTAGAACAGTTTCCTGAGACTTAGAATGAAGATTGGATAAAGGTTGCTTTTATTATTTTTACTATTGATGGAGCTGGTATAAAATTCTAAGTCTCTGAGTGGAAAAACTATGACCTATAAAACTCAAGGTGAATCCTTCGAAAAGGATTGTCTTGGGTTTTAAGTTTTAGATTTTAAAATGTTTTTCCTTTTTAGCATTTAGTGCTCTCAAGGTAATGAACTTGATTGACATTTCTTAAACTGTGTTTGTCAAAATAGTTTTCTTCAAAGCTAGGAATTCCTTGATGTTCCTAATCATCTATTTAGAGAAAAAACTTCTATTTCTCTCTCCCCTGGAGATTCATAATGCACATTAACATAGTCAAGCTCTAAGAAGTCCTACAGAAAAGGAGTCCATGTTACATTGTTACTGAAGCTGCCACTTTCCAAACTTGCTTGACCACAACATCCTCTTGAACATTCCCACTGACACTAGAATCCACCAAATGGCCTAAGAAATTTAAGTCCCCAAACTCCTACTGTTGCTGACCCAGAAATCATTCTGCTCATAGATGCTCTCTCAGATGCTCCCCACACAGTGGTCAAGGGGGCCACCACATCCTATGCCTCACTTTCATTAATCAAAAGAAAGTACCAGAACTGAGTTTTGCTTGGCGCTGATTGGTCCCACTTGGATCACTGACTCCTCCTGAACCAATCACAGGGGACAAGGGATGCTTGTTTCTGATTAGCTGAGCCTCAGTCACATGACCACTTATGATGCCAAGACTAGCCAAAAAGCAAAACAAAACAAAACAAAAAACCTGTGAATCTCCCAAGACTGAGAATAGAGGAGGGCTAGTTCCCTCCTCAAAGGGAAACTGAGATTAGATGACTGGAGGAAGAAGAAGTAAGTGATGGGCAGATGAAAAGAAAGCTGTCTAATATACACAGGGTCACGTGATGTCCATAAAGCTTAAGCATTTTGTCTTTTTAAGTCCCTGCCTCCAAAAAACATATATATTAAATTTTTTATCTGATGACTATGCGGATATAGAGACAAATGTAAGCCTGGCTGGATATGTAAGTGAAACTGGGTGCCCCTCCCCCACTCTTGGGGGAATGGCAGTTAAAACTGCCAGAGGAAGCAGCTGGAGGAGAGGGTTGGCACGAGGAGAATCGTGAAGCGGAGAGCAAAGGGCAGAGAGGTTTTGACACCTGGAGAAGGACGTGGGATCGGAGCCTTCCAGAGAAGAGAGAAGAGAATGGCAGGTGTGTAAAGAGTAACCTGATTGGCCAGGCTGGGCAGAAGCCCCCTGGAAGAGTGAGCTGGTGGTGGCAAGGAGTCACAGTGGCCAGTGGAAGAGTGGCCGGTGTGGAGAGTGTGATGCCACAGCAAGGTGGCCTGGAAAGCTGGTCCCTGGCAATGGCCAGGAATTTGGAAAGCTGATTTGTGCATCAGCAATTGTGGAAGAAGCTTGAAGCACCTTGGAGAAGTGGAGCAGCTTGGGATACTGAAGAGAAGCAAAGAGAAGACTCCAGAGAAAGACTGGACTTTGCAGAGTGCCAACCTCTGAGGTTTGGAGGGGCAAAGGGGCGCCATCTTGGACTGTGTCTTTGGGACCTTTGGGACTGAGAATGGTGACTGGGGTAAGATAACAGCCACTTGTGGCTTTAAGGACTTTTCATTTTCCCTGTTGAACTCCCTTGTTAATAAAATCCCTTGTTAAACTATTTTGAGTGGCAACTGCTATGCGGGGTGCTACGGTCCTGGGGCTTGTAAGGAGGCTTTCCCCTCCTTTTCGACCCAATTTCATAAGCATTTCCATTTTTTACATGCAAGTGTTTCAAATTAAAACTATTAGCCTTAAAGCACAGCCCAGACCACACATGCTCTCATATAGAAACCTTTTCATCAGGTGTGCGCCCACTCATGAGCTAGTATCCTTCCCAGGATGTTACACCACCCCCAGTTCTTCATGAGAGCTTCTAAGGAGGAGCAGCCAATTTTCCTGGAGAAAAAAGAACCAACCGAATGATGGGCGTCTTAATAAGCATAATCTCCCTGCTATGGGACTTATCTATTGAAGTGTCTTCATCCGCTTCCAAAGTTCACATTCATTAACTACCCCATTTCTGAAAGGTGCTGACAGCCCCTTCACACATCTCTAACTTACTGCATCCCAAGTTATATTTATGGCTATTATTTTTAGGATTACATGAAGTCAGTAACCTTTTACTTTGTTCTCCATAGTCTGAAGAAAGAGGAACCAAGGGGATAATTTTCCTGAAGAAAAGCAGGAAGAGATACAAGTTGAAAAAGTCAGACTTGTAAAGCCCAGAGGTTAGCTGGGAAATCTCTTTCCCTAGAAACTGGCCCTGACCTATGCTGGCTACATGTGTCAGCAAGATGTGTGGAGGATGAGTTGGTCAAACTTTTTCCTCCATTAGCCTATATAACCAGGACCTGTGGTGTTGTGCCCTTCCTATGATTGTGTGCATGCCTGAGACCAGTAGGGGTGCATGCGTGTGAGTGGGTGCACCTGAGCCTGGGAGAATAGGATAAAAGATAGCACCACCTTGAACATGTGTGAGCACCACAGGGAACACAAGACAGAAAACACGGGAATAGGAGAGCACAACAGAGAGAAAGGCCAGAGAAAGAGTGTGAAGATTCCTGGGGGCTGGGGGACTTTCTGCCCTCCCCCCTCCCCCCCCCCAACCCTTAGGCCTGGCCCTGCCCTGCCTGCTTTGTCTGTGGAACTGCCAGAACCAATAAAGAACTTGCGCAAGTGGGTGAGCCTGATGCTGGCACCACAGTTGGCATCACCAGCAAGCAACATACGCTACAACATGGCTCACACGTTCTCATCAATCAGTCATTTGCTCAACTTCGGTAGTTTTTGCTATTTGTATCTGAGCTGTTGTACTAGTCTTTATTTAAACTCACTTCTCCCACATGACCTCGTTCTGAGCAGTCCCATCATGAGACCGAAAGTGTGATGAACCAGAGAAATCCTCCCTGAGGCACTGAATATTCAAGCAGAAAATGTCTGGAGACACACACCTGAAACCATGCGAGCATAGTCAGCCACATCGCTCTAGGACCCCTACACTTTTTTCCTAATGTATTGTTTTAAATCACACTTTATTATCCTTTTGCCTAATTATTTTAACTTGTTATTTTATTTTCTTATATTGTTAAAGTTGCATGTGGAATGAAGAAGAAATGAGACGGAAGAGATGGATAGGGATCTGTGAGGTCAGCCCACAGAACAGGGATCCTGGGAAGCATGTCCAGGTCCAACTCTAATGAAGTTGTGATGACCCTTATATACCCCAGCAAGGAAATGTTACAATGATGTCATGAGGAAGTAGCAAAGCGTAGGTGACATGCAGCAGGGAGGATGTGGGGATACATGATAACAGGAGAATTTACCTTTGGGGGCAACAGTCATCTTTAATAGGTCATATGTCTCTTGGGACATTGCAAAGAGATTAGGAAGCTGGGTGACAGGTGAGAAACGTGCTGTTGCCCACCCTCCAGTGTGCTGGAGGGGGTTAGGGAAATAGGTGTTCCCCTTATCTGAAGTGCCATCTCTACCTGCTTTCACGTCCCACACATTGTTGTACATTTTTGTGTAATATCCGATGTCTGCCCTCAGGTGTACTTTCCATTAGTCTCCCACCACCATGGCACCTGTGAACTATCATATTCTCTTGTGCTCTTCCCTCCTGTTTTGACTCTTCTCCTACTGCCTCCCTTGCTGGCTGCCTCAGATCTACATTTTACCTTTAAGCTTTTGTCTTTTCCCTGATCCTTTATTTGGTTTCCCCATATTCCCTTTATAAGTGAGATCATGGATATTTTTTTTTCCCTTTGACATCACTTAGCATCATCCCTTCCAGCTCAATCTATGTTGCTGCATATGGCATGAGTATCTTTTTCATCACTGAGTAGTATTCCATTGTGTATACAGACCACATCTTCATGGTCCATTAGTCTGTCAGGGGGTATATGGATGGTTTCCATGTCCTGGCAGCTGTAAATAGTGCAGCAATAAACACAGGCATGCATATATTTACACTTCTCAGCTGTGTCTTTAGCTACCTCTCTGAGCTTCAGTTCCCTGCCCAGGTGATCTCAAGAGATCATAACTCTGAAGTTCCAGAGATGAGTTTAGCATTTGAATGCGAAAAGATTACATTCCACTCCCTTTTACCCACCACCACACTTATCTACCTTTTCATTTTCTGGATAGTATTTTAAAAAGAGACCCCGATAAAAACTTTGAGACTATATCTTGAATTACTTTTTCTCCTTTATTCTCTGCATAAGAGTCTGTCCAAGTCTACTACAGTTTATGTTTTCAGATTTACGGCCACCTGTAATATAACCATCTGCACTGCCGATTGTTGTGGCAAACATCAAGCTTACCCATCTGCATAGGTTCTTTATTGGTTCTAGCAGTTCCACAGACACATCAGGCAGGGCAGGGCAGGCCAGAGTCAGGGAGGGCTGGGAGTCAGGCAACCCCCCCCCCGCCTCCTGCCCCAGCCCCTCAGGAAGCTTTACACTCTTCCTCTGGGCTCCCTCTCTCTGATATTATCTATGCTCATGAGACATCTTTGCATGCTATCTGTATTCCTTTATCCCCTCCTAGGCCCAGGTGTGCACACTCATATATGCACACACCCACTGAACTGCACTATCATGGGGAAGAAACAAGACCCCAGGTGCTGCTTATACAGGCTAATGGAGGAAAAATCCTAGCTCACCCTACACCCAGCCAAGTTCCTTCAAAACCTCAGGAGCTTTGCATATTCTCTCTGGAGGCCATTCTCTTCCCTCATAGCTTGTCCTTCAGATCTCAGTCCAAACGTTCCTTGCTCAACAAAGTCTTCCCACTCTCTTCCCACTACTTCTACCTGTCAGGTCTTCCTTATTAAAAGTTTCCATATTGTTCTGTTTCTCCAGCATGTACTTTTTTTTATTTGGGGGGGTCATTTCACTAATGTCTGGACTCCTCATCAGACTATAAGGGTTTCCAGGGGAGCAATGGCACCTGATTTCATTGCCATTGTGTTTCCAGAAATTTCTATGGTGCCTTGTGGATAGTTGGTGCCCAATTTAGTCAATGACTAAAATATTCAGAAGAAGTTAGTTTTGAAGTTCCACAAAAACTCATTTCTTTTTTGGTAAGCTCTTCTAGCGATCCCTCTACCTTTTCAGTCACTCACAAAACTGTCCTGAATGTTTAGCTGAAACCTGTTCTCATTCCTGATGGAGAAAACATTTCACAAATAGAGTTATACCTGACTGTGATAGTTTCTGAGAGCCAAGGAGAAATTACAAGCTGTTTCTCTGATGGAGCTCTGGGGATTCCCTCCCACTCGTCACACCAGGCAAATCCAAATGTTCCCGATGCGTGTTAATTGTGAATGAAGACTACTGTTACCTGGTTCAATGCAATTATCTATAAAGTTGGTCAAAAACGTTTCAATGGAGGTGGTTTAAGAACAAAGAGGAAGGGAGAACACATTATTCGAGCAGCAAAGTAGGCAAGCAAAATCCATCATGGTTAATTATTTGCTCTTAATTGTCAGGAAATGAAGGATGGATGGAAGAGGGTTTAAATGGAATAATACTAAAAGTGTTCTTCAACCCAAATGCTGGAGCCAAATTTGCAAGTGAGACTTTTCATAATCCATGGGTTGTTAATTATCTAAACACAGGTCCCTTGGAGCTGCCTGAGTGAAGATTAATTAGTTTTTGAAATAATAGCTAAATTGATGTGGGGATGGAGTTCAGACTCCAAAATAATGGCTGAAAATTAGCCATCCTATTTCTTCATTTCTCTTTGCTGGGTTCCTAGAGGACATTTATCTCTGTTGCTTTTGCAGAGAGGGCTCATTAATCAAACAGGCAGATGGGTCTTCCCAAATCCATGACGTGGAATGAAAAAGCAGCCTAGCAAGATGAACAAGAAAAGAAAAGCGGGTGCTTTTCTGCACAGACTTGCTTCCAAACTCAGTCAGGGCCAGATCCTTTCCTATCAACCCAGCGTGACAAGGCACAAACTCCAAAACTCCTTTCCTTTCTTCTGAACTGGAAAATGGGCTTGCAGACAGAAGCAGATTCTCCTGAGGCTAACAGTCCAGATCAAAGCCCAGGCTTCTGACACAGTGAAGGAATTTGTTTCATGTATGGAGTCTTTTTCTTATCTCTATAACAAAATGTAAGGCATTTTTTTTCTATTTTTCACAGTCTGGCACACACACACACACAGCCAGTTTCACCAAATTTGGATAGAATAATCTACCCCAAAACAGCCCAGATACAGTTGGTGAGTTTTGTTTTCAAGTCAGAGTCATCTCCGTTGGGTTTCTCCCAAATCAGGTGCTGGACTTGGATGTGACTGAATGGGAGGTCACCCCAATAAGCACAAGTGAGGGAGGGAGCAGGGAGTCAGCCAGAGGAGGGTAAAGAGCTAACACCTGTCTTCATGAACCGAGTAGCACTCGCACCAATTAAATGCCTTCTGAGAAATCATGTGCTCATGCTCTCCTAGGGGATGAGGGCACTGGGGCATTTATTTGATCACTCCCATGTCCCAGTGGTTGAGGGTTTCACCTTGGGCATTAACTCCTGGCATACTTCTCCTGGTCCCAGAAAAAGGCCTTAGACAGAAATGATAGATGCAGGGGAAACTTCACTGTAGCAGGTGAATTGAGGTGAACTAAGGGGGATGTGGATGGAGGTGGGGGGCACCCACATGTGCTACAACATCCAGCCCCCAGAGTAGGTGAAACTGGTAGAAGTTGGCGGTCATCCAGGTAAACTATAAAATGCATTACTAAGTTGGGGACAAATAAAACAGAGTGGTAATAACCATGAGCCCCTAAATGAAAGCTGTAGTTGTAGGGCAAACATTCCAAAATACAGCTTTGACATGGGATTGAGCTACTTCTCACATGGGTAATGATATAGTATGCTTTAGTATGCTTTAGAGGAATGCAGAAGAGATTTCTTTATATATTAATGATTGGAGATTTTGACAATCAAGTCAGGAGGTGAGGGGCAACGGGAGTTGGCACTTAACCTGTGATCTTATCCACAGAAATATCCCCTGCCTTAATCACTTCCTTTCCAAACTGTTACACTCTCCTGTCCTTACCTTCTTCGAGGAACTCAAGCTGGGCCAACACTGCTAACTCAGCTTATTAGCAAGTATCTAGCATGTATAGGGTTTGATGCTCCCAGAAGAAGCTGGAGAGACAAGAGTGCTTGTAGTTTATTTGAAAGGTGATACTACAGAAGTAGGGGTCACTGGTTGGGTTCCCTGCAACAGACTCTGAGATAGCATGAAAACCCTTGAAAGCAATACCTATAAAGGGAAGGAGGGATAAGAAGAGCAGAGAGAGGCCCAGGACAACCTCAGTCAACCCTACAAGAAATTCTGCCAATAGTAGAACCCTTCACAGCTAAGCTTTTGACCCACATAAATCAATCCTTGGATGGTGGATGCCCCAGAATGAGGTGTGTCCTGGAACAAGACACTCTCTACAGCTGCAGCAATCCCCAAAGGGTCTGACAATTGAAAGTCATCTATCCACAGAACCCTCAGCAGCTAGAACACAAGTCCTTCAGTGAAGGGACCTGGGTGATGTATCTCAGGATCCAGCACAGTAGGGGTGGGATAAGAGACACAATGAGAAGAAATAAGCTAATAAAGAGTGTCTTGTTGGACAGGTGGCTATTATGAGCAATCAGGTTATCCCACCTGGCATAGCGAGGGAACTGGGATATTTATCTGCCAACTCACATCTGTCAGTGGTTGAGAGCTAATCCCAAGGAGTTAATCCCACTCCTTGGCATTTCCTTGGAATAGGCTCAGTGGGCTCCAGTTACCAGAGAAAGCCATGAGACAGTCTCAGTGCAGCTCTTGGGAGCCTGGGCTGGGTATGCCAAGGGTACAAGAGTGGGACATCAAGGGTACCCACTAGAGCAGCAAATTGTTAAGTATAAGCAACCCTCAAAGGATTTTCCTGCCATCCAAGATGGTGCTGTGGGATCACACCATCTTCCCAGCTACCCAATTATCACAGCACTCAAGGAACCATCCTTTTGTCAACATCAGTTATTGTGATCTTCCTGGATTGTAAAACAGAACATCTAGCTCCCTCTGATTAAAAATCCCATTTCCCTTCCACCCAGCCTCCCTCCCTCCTTCCCTCCCTCCAAATGACTTATTCTGGCTTAAAGGGGCCACCTCTAAAGTGTCCCTCCCCACTTGACTTCTGTGCCCCTCCAGTTACACTGAACTCCTTTACATCCTTCAAATTGATCATGCTCTCCCCATGGACTTTGCCTGCACTGTTCCCATTGCTTGAAATACTGTTCCATACTTTCCCACATTCCCGTAGGTGCCTCAGGTCTCAGTTTAGGGATTTTTCTTCCAGGAAGTTTTCCTTCTACTATAGATGAGACACACACCCCTCTTTATAGCATTTGAAGTTGAAGTTCTCCAGAAGCCGAACCTCTTTCTCTCTGTGAGTAGTATTTATACACTGCATTGTAAGCATTTTGCTGACATGTCTATATTCTCCACTAGAGTGAGCTTTGTACCAGCACAGATCATGACTTGCTCACCAATGCATTTTCAGTGCTTAGTGCAAATGCCTGGCACAAGGTAGTTCCTCAATAAACTGTGGTGGAATAAAAGAGGAGCAAAGCTTTCCCCATGCTCACATCACAAAGTTCCCTCATTCCTTCCCAGTATGCTGCAGTTCTAGTCCCAACAACCACTGCCAGGCTCTAAGGAAAATATCACCTTGGGCTATGGGAGAAATCTTTGCTGTCTGGGTAGCCTGATGCCAGTGGGGTCAGGACTTCTCCTGCCTGGGCATTATGAAAAACTGACTCCACATCTGAAGAGGAAGGACACAGTAATTCAAAAAAGAAAAGGCTTTCACATGGAGGTGAGGTGTGCAGAATGGAGGTCCCCCCGCAAAAAAAAAAAAAAAGAAAAAGAAAATGATTTGGTTAATGAACAAGAAGTATGAATTTAATGAGGATATAGTGATGGTGAAGATACAGACCTCAACTTTTATAGCTGCCTTCAGCAAGAGAAATGTAGTTGATAAATCAAAAATCTGGAATCATTACCAAGCTGCAAAGGTCCAGTCTATATACTAATTGACCTCCAGGAGTGACAGTAGAGATTTGGACTCTAAATGAATCCAGATGTCCAAGCAATCAATAATCCCCAGGGAAGCCAGTCAAATTAGCTGGTGCCCGGTAGACTGTAGCCTGAAAGAAAGTGGGCAGAGATGAAAGGAAATCCATTTGCAGGCCAGAATCAGAATGGAAATAAAAGAACAAGAGCTTAGCATCGGTACTATAGTTCTTCTGACAATGGATGTTTATTTTTCCAATGAACTATAAACTGCTTGAGGACAGGAATTCACTATATCCCTGTAAAGATGTAGCCCAGAGCCAGCCGAGTACCAGATATGTAGCCCATCTTTATCAAGTAGTTATTGAAAGAGGGGATGAGTAAATAGCTAAAAGCTATAGCATTCTTTCTTAAATCTTGCAACATCAGATTGCTCAGTGTCTCCACTTTTGTGTCGCTCCATTGTCTACCATGTCATTGAAGCTTTAGCCAAGAAGAAAATGTGGAAGAACTTGAGTTCTTACCCATTGAAGGTAGATGTAAATATCTACAAGTACTCTGAAAAACTTGGCAGCATCTACCAAATTTGGATATATGCATATACAGTTACCCATTGATATTCCAGTCAAAAGTGCATTGAAACAAACAAAAGGATACAGAAAATTTAGAATTAACTGCCAGCATAACTGAAGCATAGAGCAAGAGAGGGGGAGGGGGATAAAATTGGGGGAGGGATGAGCAAAAGAGATTAAGATGATGGTTCATGGGTGACAAGATGGTGGAAGAACCTCAGGATAGACAACAAAGTTATATATATACATATATATAATTTATATGTGTATATATGTATATATACACATATGTGCAATCAATTAAAAAAATTAAAAAATTTTAAAGTGCTTTGATATTCCATAAAAGGTATGTATACAGATGTTTTTTAACATCACCATTCACAGTGACCAAGAAGATGCCAATCAATGGTTTAGTGGGTAGAATGGATTAATACATTGTGGTGTATTCATACAATGCAGTTTGGTGCTGAAAATCAACAATGGCAGATGACATTGTAGATAAATATTACAAATATAATGTTGAATGAAAGAAGCCAAACATAAGGCTACTAGTGTATGATGAATTAATGTGACATTCAAAAGCAAGTGAAAGAAACTATTCTGAAGAAGTTATGGTGAATATTGATTTATTGATTCCTGGCAATGATCTAGTTTTTAGTCTGAGTGCTGATTACATGGCTCTGTTCAGATTGCACAGCCATCATATTACATGCTCTTACAACCAATGCTTTTTTCCTTGTTTCTGCAATACATTGTTAAGTTTAATAAAAATAATATTCATCTAAGCAAGAGTTTCAAACCTAAATGCCTTCAGAGGTCACTGCATGTGTTAGAAAAGTGGGTCTATGGGCCAGGCATGAGGAAAAATAAGTGGCAGGGGTACGTGAACATATTCCAAAGAGAGTAAAGATTTAGCAACTGTTTAGTTATTCTATGATAACATTATGCCAAGATCTACAACCACCTCCAGTGGGTATGGGGGCTTGCTTCTAGAGTCTCAAGAATGATATCCCATAAGGTATCATCCAGTTTGAACATGACTTCCATTTAGACCCTTATTCTCTACTTCCTCAAGCCGTGGACCCCAGGTTATCTAATCTATTACCATTCTGGTGTTCAGTTGCCAGTGCAAATTTGGATCCTTCTTGTATTCTATTACTGGGTTTGGAGATGAGAAAAGGGCTCAAATTCTTTGGCAGAGGAATGGAGACATGTTTGCCCTGGTCTCCCTTATGCTGGGTATCAAAAAAACTATCTGATCTCTCACACTGCCAGGAATAACCCCCTATTACACCATCCACTTTGCATTATTATGCTAAAAGATATATATCTCCTACAGTTACACTAGCCTCCCTATATGCCACAGGAAGAATGGAGAAGGGGGAGAAAAATATGTCCCTCCATTTCTCTTTTGTCAAAATCACCACTCTGTATTTTGATTAGTTGTACACAATCTGTTTCAGCTAGGAGATTGTGAGCACCCTGAGGGCACAGACTGTGATTTCTTTTTCTATATACCTAAATGTCCTCAAGGCATTGCAGAGGGATGGAGGGGGGGGCATATGGTGGTGTGCTCTGCTGGGTAGTGTTTGAAAGAAAAGCTGTTGCCACTGGCAAAAGGGGAGCATTTTCAACCAAATGCTTGTGTGTCCCCAACAGACTGCATCTGTCTGAAGTTCCATACAGTTGTGCTTATGCTCCAGAAAATGAAAGGCAACAAGTAGGAATGCAAGCAATTGGCATCTTGGGACATGCAGAATGATGGGTCCGCTGGTAGCTTCGGTGCCCATACTGCCTCTGGGGTATGGGATCCAGTGGATATTATAAATACCCTCTCCAGATGTAATGGCCACCAGAGATACACTTCATACTCAAACTAACATGGGGTGGGGTTCCAGGCTTTATTTTTTTACTTGAAAAAAAAAAAAACATTTGTCTTCATATGAGCATTATTAATATGTTAATTGTGGAAGATTTAGAAAAAACCAGGAAGCATAACTAATGTTTTTAATACATAAGATTCCAGTATCAAGAAATAAACACCATCATTCCTTCTAGACTTTTCTGGACAAGTCTGGACACTGGTTTCCAAGAGTGCTTGGCTATATCTTCATGTTAATTTGCCTCTGTTCCACTGCCAGGTGGGGTCAACTCCTTGGCTGGTGAGTCCATGCCCATCACCATCTCCATTTGCTTCCAGCCACAGTAACTTTGTTCTCATCATTTTCCATGCAGGTCATGGGGATAGTAATGCCCAGAACCCTCTACCCTGATCCTCTCAATTCCCTCCCTTTGGATTATTATCAAGAGCCTATTTTACAAATCAAAAATCCTGCTGTTATGTTCTTGCTCGAGCCACCTAATTCTCTTCAAGGCAAGCTAGAATGATGTTTCTAACTATTTAGAGACACACGCATAGCAGGGAAGAGAGAAAAGACAACATTCACCCGACACATGTTTCTGCATTTTGTCAAGTCAAAGATGCTAGTAATTATAAGGTATGTCATTTTAAACTTTTTATCAAAGCACAGCACAACTAGAGCAAAGTGTAGAAAACAGAAGACATGAGTAATTACAAAGTGAACATCTGTGTGGCTGTCGGCTGGGTCAAGAAATAGAACAGTGGCAGCCTTGCAGTGACATGTACTCGTGCTCCCTTTCTTCTAGAAAATACCACCTTCCTTGACTTACTACCCTCTGTCTGATTCTTCCTGTTTTGTCTATTGTAAGATATCTTTTTATTATCACTAATGATATTTATTTTTTATCTGTATATATTTTATATTTGTTTCTTCACTTTATAGGATTCCTTACTCAGGTGTGGTCCTCCTAATTTTCCCACCACCAAAGTATCCATTGTCCCCCACCATGTCCATTATGCTCCCCTCCTACCCAATTCCCATTTTCTTCCTACCCAACCTCCCTCTCCCCTCCCCTCTGGGTGTCTATGATCAGCCTATGGTGATCTTTTGTTTAGTTTCTCGGTATTCCATCTGCCTATTTTTTAACTACATAAGTAGCATTATACATTATATATTCTTCTGGTTATATTTCCTATCATTCAACAGTACATTTGTGAGATTCATCCTTGACTCGCTTCTATTTTATATAGCCCCAGGAAAGAAAAAACACTACTAATGAAACAATGGCATGAGGCTTTCTTATCACTTATAATTTTTGTTTTATAACTATTTAAAGAGCTCCTTTAGATTTATTTTTCAGGCTTTTATCACACATTATTCTTGTGCACTCATAAAAAAGGGAAATATAAGCAAAAGAAATTGGTGAGGTATCCATAAAACTCCTTTATGTTCAGAAACCAATTCTTCTAAATCACTCAAACTCACAGCAGAAATGCCCATTTCTTTTTTTCCCCTTCTTTTTCCCATTTTTTTCACACATATTGTACCATCATATTGTTGATATAACTTTTCTTTAGAGTATCCCACTATTGTCTCCAGAGTTTTCATTGAAGTTGAAGATCTCAATCTGAAAATGTGGATGCTGGAACTTTCTCAATCTTACCAGAAAAGCCAATGAAAGGCTTTTCAGATAATAACCAGGTCTCACAGTTCTTCCCCATATGATCTTTACCCGTTTGTTGATTGAAGTGCTATAGAGCCAAATGCTTCTGTCAGGCTACCAGAAATAGGAACCAATTATATAGGCACACAGTGACAACCACATACACATGACTGTCCAGCTGCCCTCAATTCCCAGATGCAGCAGAGTTGCTGAGATGACACACATCATATAATGTGTGTTTCAGTAACAATGAAATGCATTAGTATCTTAGTATCTTTATCTTGCCTCAGAAGACATTAGAAGATAGTCATGTGGTAAGGCTCTACTTCCCTAAGAAAAGGAGGGTGGTAATAAACCACCAGTGATAACTGATTCAGTATAACAAGAACCAAAAAAAATTGGCAAAAAATTTCAAGGGGCCTATTTTAGTTGAATTATAAAATGAAGTATATGGTATATTTAGCTGAATTTATCTAGATTTTCATTAAAAATATTCTTTCAGGAACACTCTTACACTGCTGTTGGGATTGTGAACTGGTCCAACCACTATGGAAAACTGTATGGAGAACCCTCAAATTAATGAAAATGGAACTACCATTTGACCCAGCAATTGCTCTCTTGGGACACCTGAGCTCAGATGTTTACTGCAGCACTATTTATAATTGCAAGGACTTGGAAGCAACCTAAATGCCCCAAAACAGAGGATTGGATGAAAAAAATGTGGTATATATTCACTATGGAATATTACTTATCAATTAAAATGACAAATTTGATGATTTTATGATAACATGGATGTATTAGTGGAAACAAACCAAAAAGAAAAAGACAGAAACCAAATGGTTTCACTAATATATGGGATATAGGGAAAAAATAAACAAAAGCCATGAGGGAAAGTCAAAACAAGCTAAGCACCAAACTGAAGCACACAACTTCGGGCAATGGGGAAAGGAGGGGAATGGTGGGGGGGGGTCAATCCCTGGGATTACAATGATGTGAAACTTATATATAAATAATTTTTTTTAATTTAAAAAAAATATTCTTTCATGTTTTATGCTTTATCTCTCTACTGATTTCATAGCAGCTGTCCTCACCATTCTAGGTAACAGGACTACCATTTATCCACCCAACTTCCCCAGCCAGAAGCTTAAGTGGCATCTCCCTGGATCATGACCCCAGGCATATCCAATCTGTATCTAAATGGCACCCCTTCGTTCACCTGAAGCTCTCTCCTATCTGTCCATAGCTTCCTACCTTCAACACAGACAATCCAGTTCAGACCACCATCTTGGTTCAAGTGGATGACTATGAAGCTTTCCTCACAGGTCTATCTTAATCTCTTCCAGACACACTGTCATCCATCTTCCACCAAGCAAAGAAAAGTTCTTCTAGTCATGCTATTCCATGGGTCTATCAAGTGGCATCCAAACTCCCTGCTATGTTCCACCATAGCAGGGAATTTTCTGATGGGGAATTCCACAGGATGAATTTTCTGGATGGGGAATTCCACAGATGACCTTGCAGGTGTGTTCTGAACTCAGACATCCCACTGTCCAGCTGTGATTTGACTGTGAGGCTCTAGGGCTATGTCCTGTACAATGTTCCTGACCATGTACAGCTGCCCTGTTCATTCTCATCTCATCTGTCATGTCTTTTCCCCTTTACTCCTCACACTGGACCTCCCTGGACCTTATACTTATCCTTATTTGTTCCCCCAAATACACCAAACCTCATCCCTACATTGGGTGTGCTCTTCTGTCTCTTTAGGTACATATACCCTTCCAGTTACCTTCCTGAACTGCTTTGAATGAGGCTCTCAGTGGTAGTAGTGGTGGTGGTGGTGGTGGTGGTGGTATGTGTGTGTGCGTGTGTTGTGTGTGTGTGTGGCAGGGGGAGAATAACAGAGAGGGAGTGACCTTGAATTCCACAGTGAAGTCACTCTGTGTCAGCTGTCATCATGGTGAGAAGCCAGCGGGGTAACTCCACAGGGGACCCGGGGAAACCTGAAAGGCACACAGAGCCAGGTTGAAGGAGATGTCATTAATCAGGCGGAGGAACTGCTGGCACTGAAGGAGTATCTGCTCGACAAACTATGAAGTGTCACCCAAGCAGCACTGTGAGAAGCCTCCTGATGTATGTTACCTTAGAAAGGCCCATTTTTTAACAAAAATAAATAATGAGGTGAGGTTGAGCCCATCTCTCCATCACTCCTTCCTGATGCTGGGGAATTTGCAGCTAACGAGGCCTGGCCCAGTCCTGAACTTCATAAGCAGAAGCACACAGAGGTGCCTCCAGGACTTCAACTTTCCTGCGGCAGCTCACATGCTGCAGACCTCAGCCCTGTTGGCCCCCAGCTGCCAGTCCCACAGATCCAGCTACGTAACATTTACAAACCAGTATTTACCTTTTTTCATGAACCAAGAAACTTGTTTTTTTATTACATATATTTTTTCTTACACTATTGCCAACCTCATAGTTCTCCCACCACCACACCACCATATCACTAGGGACCCATCACCATATTCCCTTGTGTTCCTCCCTCCCCTGCTTTGCAGAACCTCCTCCTCCCCTGCTGTATATTTCAGTTCTGTTATCAACTTGCTGGCTTTCACTTTTTCTCAGTCCTGTTCTTGGTTTCTCTATATTCCACTTATAAGTGAGACCATCTGGTATTTATCTTTTTCTTTCTGACTAATTTCAGCTAACATAATTCCTTCTAGCTCTATCCATATTGCTGCAAATGACATGCATTTGTCTTTTGGATTGCTGAGTAACATTCCATTATGTACATATACCATAACTTTTTGATCCATTGATCTATTTTGGTGCATTTGGGTTGTTTTCATAATTTGGCTATTGTAAATAGTGCTGCAATATACATAGGGGTGCAGGGGTATTAATTCCTTTTGAATTCATGTTTTTATCTCCTTGGGAAGCATTGGTGACTCAGTGGTAGAATTCTCACCTCCCAATATTTACTTTTAGAATTGAATGTGTGTCAGAGATTGGGCAGAAAACTAGGCAGGAGAAAAGTTAGCACCATTTGATTTGTAGAAAAAAAGGCAATCTCTGGACACACTAGAAACTGGATGGGTGTATACCTGATAGTTTCTTTCTGAAGACTCACCACATCAAACACCCAGTACTCACAAAGATGACCCAGGGAAGCCGACCTCAAGTTCTGATGTACTCATCCAACGTTGAACATTTCACAAGGATTTACTGAGCATACATTTAACAACTATTTAACAAGTATCTACTATTTCTTAGGCATTGTGGGGGAAGAGGTTATCCCAGACTCTAGTAGAAAAGACCTTCCCCAGCATCTGTCCCACCCATACAGACCTTGCTTCTGCTTATTTGTTTCATTCTGTTCAAAGAGTATAAATGGATCACTTACTATGATCAGCTCCACCCCTGAATGTGCAGAGTAAACAAGACAGATTCAGTCATATGGTGGAGAAAGTAGCAAATCTAAAGGCCAATGGTTGACATTGGACAAACTGCTTAACATCCCAGAACATCAGTTTCATCAACAGTGAAAAGATGATCCTAATCACTTCATAAACATCATGAATCTCAGAGACAATGGGAGTGAAAGTGCTTCAGAATCATCAACCAAGGACCTGACTGACATACTCAAACAGCTATTTGAAGAATACTGAATGTCAGGATAATGTGTAGGTATGGCTGTTTCTAGACACCCATATTATGGAAACGGTTCCTGCAAATGAAGAGGGATGAGGATGCACCTAGAGACCAGCAATGGCAGCAAGCTCTTACCACCACGGAGGCCTGAAGAGTCAAGTGGAAGGAGTGGTGAGAACAGAACCTGGAAAGAGCTGTGACTTGTGAGAGAAGCCTCCCAACCAAAGCCACAGCTACTACGAAAGCCCAGTTCAAAAGGGTGTCTTGAAATGTGGGTGATAGTATTACTCAGGTCTGGTGAAGCCAACAGATCAGGAGACACTGACCATTGAAAAAGATTTATGTCCTACAGTTTCCAAGAACAGGGGCTAAGCATGTCCCATAGGGCCGCATGAGTAGCACCAGGGCCAGTTGGGTGGCAAAGGAAACCAAGAGAACATGTGGACAAGAGCTTTTATCATGCTTTGCATGGCAGGAAGGGGCCACGCAGGGTAAGCAAATTGAAGATGGACTCTTGACTCATTTCAGCTGACTCCAGATCATAGGGGCTGTCTCCAGGGGTCTTGTGCCAAGCTCTGGGCTGTAGAGCAGGGGGATAAAGGTTCAGAGTGTAAGAGGCCCATCGAGGAGACTGTTGGGAGCACTGACTTGGTCTACAACTGGTTGGTCTACATGTGAAAGGTACACTCTCAAGCAAGGGAAATACTTGTTCTCTCTAGGATTAGCCAACTCGGGAGAGGTGATCTTTTCCAGTGTCTACAAGACCTCAAGTTGTCAAAGCATCAGAATGAAAATACATGACTAAAATATAGGGTTATGGTTGGGAAGGGGGGATAGGAGATCTTTCTTACCTCTTTCCTTGTATTCCTCTGTACCTTACTTCCCCCTGGCTGAGCCCAGAGGGCTCAGAAGCCAGATCAAGGGAACTCCATCATGTCCATGGAGTTCAGCAGGAAGGAGAGCCAGTGAATCTAGAGGGGCAAATGGTAACTCCAGTGCCCCAAATGCTGTGCAGATGGGGAGAATCAGTGAACAACTTATGGTGTATTTGTACAATGACGAGGAACTGTTATGCATATATTCTTTAAAATAATAACATTAAAATAATAAATATCCCACATATCAAGCATTCATTAATTACTAGACACTGTGTTAAGTTCTACAAACACACAGTAGGTGCTCCGGTCTCCATTTTGCAAATCAGGAATCAGAGAGCTAAAGGACTCCAGGAACTTACCTAAGAACACACAGCTGGTTTTGTACCAGGCCCTCCAGAGAACCTCAACCCCTAACCTACACTCATGACTGCACACACTGATGACTGCACACAATCTGGTGTGATCTGACTGAGTTCTTCTTTTCTCCCTTCCTACTACTTTTTGAAGTCTCCCTTCACTTCCCACCTCTGGCATGAAAACTCCCAGCATAACTTCTACCAGGGCTTTGTTTTAATGTCATTTTGTCCTGGATGTGCTATGTTGCATAGCTTCTGTCACTGAGAGGTTAACTCCCTAATGTTCTGCCATCACAAATTAGCACAAAGTGATGGCTTTAAAAACAGAAATATGTTCTTCCATCATTCTGCAGGTTAGAATTCTGAAATCAAGGTGTTGACAGAACTACACCCTCACTGAAGGCTCCAGGGAAGAACTCTTTCTTGCCTCTTGCAGCTTCTGGTGTCCCCAGGGATCCCTTCACTCACTGTCACATAACTTCAATCTCTGCCTCCATCACCAATGGCCTTCCCCTCTGTCACTGTGTGATCACTACTCCTCTTACAAGAAGACCAGTCATTCAATTTAGGCCACTCCCACAGATACATTTCAAGTAATTCTATCTACAAAGACCCTATTTCTAAATAAGGTCACATTCTGAGGGTCTATGTACACATAATTGATGGGAACATTATTTAACTACTCTAATTGTACTATGTTAACAATTAACAGCCTTAAGGTTGGCTATATGTCTTAGTACTCAAACGCTATGAACTGTTTGCCAAGATATGGAAACAACCCAAATGCCCCAAAATCGATGAATAGCTGGGGAAAAAATGTGGAATATGTACACGATGGAATACTATGCATCAATCAAGGAGAACAAACATCTATCATTTGAAGCAACATGGATGGAGCTAGAAGGACTCATATTAGGAGAAATAAGCCAGAAAGAAAAAAGAGAAATATAGCTTGGTCTCATGTATATGAAGGATATAGGGGAAAAAAACAAATGAGTAAAATAATTAGAAACAACCAACAGAACTGAACGATAGAGTGAGAGAGAGGGAGGGTGAGGAAAACAGGGGAGGCAGAGGGCACAAAAGAATAAGACAGTTAACAGGTGCTAAGGAAATGGGGAAACCCCAGGGTACACAATAATGTGTTTTATACACACACACACACACACACACACACACAAAATTTTAAAAAGTAAATTAATTTTAAAAAGTAAAAATGTGGGGAGGGTGGGAAATAAGGGGCACAATACAACCATGTAAACATAACCAATATTGCACAATGTTTACAAAATAAAAAATTAAATTTAAAAAATTAAAAATAAATAAACTGAGATCAAGAGGCACGGATAATATTTTCTTGGATCCCCATTTCTTCCAACATCTATATATATGTTGAATGATTGAGTGAACTGAAAACTCAAAACTCAACTCTAAGAGCAGGTTATCAACATAAGATTGAGCTGATGGAGTGAGGGAGGGCACAGATTCCTCGTGAGAGCACTGCCACTCAACTCCAGCCAACTCTTGCCAAGTTGGACTCAAACCCAGAACTTCCAGACCTTTGGATTTTTCAAATCCAATCAAGGCAGGAAATATGACTACTTATGTGGTATAATCCAGGTTTTTGATAGTTGTGATAAAGTAAAACTTTTAAAACACAGCATAAACATTGATACAGCTATGTGCTACATACGGCACGCACACTACCAACTTATATCTTCTTCTTTAAACCATAGAGTAACCCTGATGTCATTTCAGGTAGAGCAATGATGAAGGCATCCTTGAGTTTCCTGGACTTGCAGTGTATCTTGTCTGCTGCCTGTGGGGTCAAGTTTGTGGAGCCGGCAAATATTTATAAAGAGAGGAGCTGCATGCTCTCATCCATTCATGAACTCATGAAGTATTTATTGAGTCCCCACTCTGCGTAACTCTGCATTGGGTTGCACACACATGAGTCCAAAATAGACACCACACCAGCCCTCAAAGAGCCTGGAATGGGAGAGAAAAAATGAAATTCATTATTCATATAATTAATTAAAATTATAGGGAACAGAAAAGATAGCAGGGCACATTTTTTCTCTTGGTTATTTTTCTTTGGTATCTTTGTTTCATTTATTTGAGGGTGGAGATGGAGAGGGTGACTACTACAACTTGCAGACCCAACACAGGAGAACAGAATTCTGTTAAAGCATCGGAGAGAGAGTCAATAATAGCTTTCACTGCGTAAACACATTCCATGGAGTCATTGCTGCACCAGACATGACAAATGCATTTTCTTGAACTTTCCAAACGAGCCTACAGGATAAATATGATTTCCATCTTCTAAAGGAAAACACTCAAAGGTTGAGGGCGACAAAGCCAGTTGCCCAAGATCAGAATCAAGCTATTTCGTTATCGCAAAAGTAATCCCAAGACATTCACGCCTGTCTGCTTTGCTCTGTTGCTCTGTCTACAGGCACCATGACCAACAGTCATGAGCAAGCTCCCTGTCCAACAACTAGCCAGCAGCACCCAACCTCCCAAAGGCGCCATAGCTCAAGCATAACACAAATATACTTCTCAGGTCTGTAGTATTCCAAAACCATGTTCCTGGATGGCAGGCAGCCCTGACAAAACAACAACTCAGAGGCCTTCTATCTTCTGAAACAAAATGACCTCTGAGGTTACCAGTTGGAAAGGAACGGGGGTGATGGGTGGAAAGTTTTCTAGGGTCACACAGGAAGAGGTCCATAGCATTCCTCTTTACATCCCGTTCACCTGTTCTGTCACAAATGGCTTGAAAGCCTAGCCTGTTCGTTGACCTAAAAAAGGAGGGAAGCTACATTAGTGATCAGTTAGTACAACGGCCATACAGCTTCCCAGTAATCCTCAATGTTGGTTGAAGCTTCTGGGTACTTGCAAAAGTCAACCCAGCTTACTTTCCCTTCTGGTCTGTTCCAGGAGTTTTTATTCATGTGCCTCAGTTTTATATTTACAAGGATAGCTATTTAAAGTCTGTATAACTGTTTGACACACATTATCTTGCACACTTTGCAGAGGTTGGAGTCTTGGGGAGAGACAAGCTTTTTCTCTGGATTAGAAATGAATCCAGCCCCCTAAGCAATCTTGCCAGCGACTAAGAAAATGATATAAAGAATGAAAAGCTTTCAAAAGGAAGATATTACTCACAGAGTCATCCAGGACGAGGTCTGCAGAGGAGATAGGAAAATACCATAAGCCAATTTCAAGCAAATGTCATCCAGGACTCTTAAGAGGTTCCCTCTTGTCAAGTTTCCCTTTATGGCACATTGAAAATTTTAGGGTACATCAATAAATCATGATTTGCCATTTCCCTTCAAAGCCCTCCCTGTTGTGAAATTCCAAGTGGATAATCCCTAGAACAATATCTTCTCGAAGTTTTTACAGGCTACATCGGGGTTTATTTTATGTTGCCCTTTATGTAAAGAAAGAACTCTTGCCCTATTCACTACCAGCAGGGGATGTATGATGAAATGGGCTTTGCCCCATCTGGGGACTAAATTACACACACCTCAAATGCCTCCCTTATGAGGGAAATTACTCAACCTAGTTTTCATGGAATAATCTTCCTGTGGATGTCAATAACTGAACTGAAGGAAAATGGGAAGAAATGAAGAGATTCCAGTGGAAAAAAAATAAAGCAGGATGATTGGGTTAAAGAAAAATAAGCAAAGTCTTTCCTGTGGGACTTTTAGAATCTTTTCTATGCTAATTCTGGATTGAATAGGCAAGAAGGGAGACCCAAACAACTGTTACCCTCGCAAAGGCACAGAAGAGGCCAACAGGGGTGTGGACTTGCTGTGTATTTTCCTTAAGATCAGTCTCCTGAGTTTGAAAAGCAAAGGATCTCTGCTCTGCTCTGTATTCCTAAATGGGATACATTCCCTAATCACCCAATTGTAAGATAAAGGTTTGGAAAAAAATTAATGCAAGTTAGAAACAGAAACCTTGAGGCCCTGGGTCTAAATCCTTGTTCTTCCATTCATTTACTGTACAGCCAGATTTAAATTAACCCCTCTGAGCATCATTCCTTGATGTTCCATTTCAATATGATGAAACAGGGTGATAGTAATAGTACCCACCTCACCAAGTCATTGAATCAAATCAAATAAACTGAGAAACACTTAGTAGATTTCCAGGTACTCAGTGATCACCTCCCCTCCAAAATATTGGCCGCTATCCTTATATAGTAACAGTTATAGGTAGCATAGGAAACTTTTGCTTTGTCTTGCTTTATTTTATATCTTTATCTACCCCTGGGGTTCTCCCACCACCTTATCACCCATGAATCATCATCTTAATCTTTCATGCCCCTCCCACTCCCACTTCCCCCCCTCCCCCTCTCATGTTCTATGCTTCAATTTTGCTGAGAGTTTTAAATTTTTCTTGCCTGTTTGTCCATTTATTTCCCCTATATCCCTCATATAAGTGAGACCATCCAGTATTTATCTTTCTTTCTGGCTTATTTCTGCTCGCATGATTCCTTCTAGTTCCATCCTTGCTGCCACGAATGACGTTAAGTTTGCTTTTTTATTTTTTTTGATTGATGAATTATATTCCATCATGTACATATACCAAAGCGGTTTTGTACTATTTGTTTATTTGGGGGCATTTGGGTTGCTTCCATATCCTGGCTATTGTAAATAGCGCTGCCATAAACGTTCAGGTACAGCTGTCTTTTTGGATTAGAGTTTTTGCAACCTTTGGGTAGATTTCTAGCAGTGGGATTGCTGGATCAAATGGGAGTTCCATTTTCAGAAGTTTAAGGATCCTCCACACAGCTTTAATGTAGGAAACTTTTAACACACAACATCCATTAGCATCTCAAAATATACCATAGACTCAAATTTGGGAAATGAGAAACAAGATGACATCTTAGGAGTCCACAGGGTGACAGGACCCAGATGGAGCACATCCAGATGCCCAACATGATGACGGCATTTGCTCTACCCTTCTCTCAAAATCCAAATGATAACTCTGGAGCTGGTTCTAACTTCCCCAGACCACCTAAAAAGCCTGGGCCTTCTGTTCACCACATCCCAGTCTTAGCCAGAGCTTAACTGAGTTTTAAGCTGCCCTTTCTCTGTGCCAAATGGCAGGTCTGCTGGCTGAACCCACCTGCTACTGTGTGATTACTGTCACATGCACCATAGAGGTCAATGTGTCCCTGTCTGCTTCTGGGAATTGCTGTGCTCCTCTGATTAGAGTGCCCTGTTCCTTTTGGAGTTTACGTAATCTAATCCAGGCTCACGTGAGATGATCCGCCTCCAGATGCAGTTACAGCTGCTTGAGTTTCAATGCATGTCAATCATAAAACACTTCCTAGTACTTCCAACTGGTCAGCCAGTACTTCAAACTGCCCCAGAAATGCACCTGATCCTTTTAACCCTTGCAAGAGCTCTAGGAGGCAGGCTCAAAGTTGTGCCCATGTCCTAGACAAAGCAAAGAAGTGTTTCCAGATCATCAAATGTCTTGCCAAGCTTCTCACAACCTGTACCTGGGCTAAGGCCTCCTAAATGCAGTTCCTCTCTTCTCCTTCCCCCTTTCCTGTCTATTATCACCAAAAAGGAACCTGGTAACCTGATGGCTTTAGGCAGGAAAGGAGGATTTTTTTTTCTTCAGAAAAATAGCTTTCCACTCATTGATGTCTTCCATGATTCAGCAAATTGGCCAGCTTCCAATATCGAGCTCAGAGCTGGTAGGTTATTAAAGAAAGTCATTGTGAAGAATCATAAAGCAAAATGCACTTGTACCTTAACTGGTTTGGTTTAACCTAAAATAAGCCCGGTCATTTGTTCACCAAACTCTTGAGGTAGGGAGAAGGTCTTCTTTTGAAGTCTCAGAACCCTACCAGATTACTCCTTTTTCTTTCTTGGATAAATCATGACCATAATGCATTCCCTTTGATATCTAATTTCAATTTATTTAGCAGGTAGCATTTTAAAGAAGGAACCTATAGAGCAATCTGCATGTTGCTGCATTCTTCCTGATTTTTCTGGGTTTTTGTCTTTTGTGCTTTTTTTCCTCTGCCAATTTCTTAGCTTTTGTCCCCTAATTTGACAACATTTCTTTGCAATCCACCTTTTCAAGTCTTTTCAAAGCATTTAACTTTAGTACCCATATAAACAACTCTTTTAACTTGCATTTCATCTGTGATATGTCATATTTAATTAAACTATATAGCTATAATAAAACAAAATATAGGAGCTATGATCTCCTTCCCACCATGTTCTACCTGGCTCCCTTCCTCACCTCCCTCAGATCTTTGCTCAAATGTTATCTTATTAATAAGATGAAATTGCATTTCTGACCCACTTCCCTTCTCACATTTCCCAATAGCATTTTTAATCTCCTGAGACAGAGAACATTTTGCTTCTTTTGTTTATTATTCATTCTTACTAAATGTGAGTGCCACAAAGACAAAGATTAGACTGTTTTGTTTGCTCATGTCCTCCTGGTAGGTCCTCAATACTCAAAGAATATAAAAACACTAATTTGAAAGGAAACCTGCACTCCTGTATTTATTTCAGAACTATTTACAACAGCCAAGATAACCTAAAAGTCCCAGAATAGATGGATGATCCAGAAGATATTTTATATATATATATATATATATATAGAGAGAGAGAGAGAGAGAGAGAGAGAAAATTATGTGGTGGAATACTACTCAGTCAACAAAAAGGTAAGATTGTGCCATTTGTGGTGGTATGAATGGAGTTGGAAGAGATTGTGCTAAAAGAAATAAAAGAAGAGAAGAATAAGTATCACATGGTTTCACTTAGCTGTGGAATATAGAGAAATCAGAAAAAGGATCAGACAAAAATAGACCTTGAAAGCTGACCATAGATATGAGGTATCCTTGAGGGGAAGGGAAGTGTGGAAAGATAAAACCGGAGTGAATTAGAGCTGAAGGAATATGGAACTACAGGGACCACACAAAAATGAACAAATAAATTAAAAATAAAATATATAGGAAAAAAACAAACAAGAAAAAGAATATATCTTGTGAGCCGGGTGTGGTGACATGTGCCTTTAATCCCAGCCTTGGGAGGCTGAGGCTAGGAATTGCTTGAGTTTGCAGGTGCGAACTAGGCAACATAGCAAGACCTAGTCTCTGGAAAAAAAAAAAAAGAATACATCTTGCTACTTAAAAATAACTTCAAAATTACATTTTATATGTGCATAAATGATTTTAAAATCTGAATAATCCTTTAATTTCAGTCTCATTCATATTAGAGACCTCACATTTAAAAATATTGCATGGATACCAGTTTTTCATAGTGGGGTGATTATTTCCTTCTTTTTCCCCAAAATAAACCCTTAGCTTCCAAAGAACTATTATATAAAGCAAAAACACTATTAAAATTAAATAAATAAAATGAAGGGTTTAATTAGCACTCTGAGGCCACCTCCATATAAATTGAGGGATTGAGGTGAATCATTGTGGGACCCCAGTCCCTGCAGGATCCTGTCAGCTTCGTGTCACTTTTACTGCTAGGGATCCCACAACAGTGAGGAGGCTCACCAAGGATCCTCCCCCAGACAGACCCTAAACTCCCACCCCAATGAGGTTGTCAAGATAAGAGCACGAACCTCTTGGCTTTTCATCATGCCTAGAACTGCCAGACACTTGCCTCATCTCCCTCAACTTCCAGCTTCCCCAGGATCTGGTGAACTTTCACTACTTGTTACCTCACTGATGTCTGAAAGACCCTGAAACTCTCCTAAAGGTAAACAACCATCATCATCCATCCACTCACTTTCCAACTGCTTCTTATTCAGGGTCACAGGTGGCCAGGGTGTACTCCACTTGGACAGGATACCCCTCCATCTCAGGGCACATCATGCATACGCCCTCTCGCTCCGACAGGGATGAGGTAGTCACACCAATGACCTGAGTACCTGGAGAAAACCCACACAGACTGGGGAGAACCTGCCAGCTCCCACAAGACAGCGCTCCCCACCTGCCCCAGTTGTTCCCCCATCAACATCATAACAACAGCAACGAATGACTCTGAGTGGGAGAGTTCTACATGGTCCAGGGGCGAGCTGGTCC
This sequence comes from Uropsilus gracilis, assembly GCA_004024945.1. Lineage (NCBI taxonomy): Eukaryota > Metazoa > Chordata > Mammalia > Eulipotyphla > Talpidae > Uropsilus > Uropsilus gracilis. The sequence continues at coordinate 373 of PVHY01013619.1, read as the reverse complement.
CAGTTACCTGCCCATCATTATCAGAAGCCAAAGTCTATCCAAGACTTGCCTCAGGGCCTAGTGGGGTAAGGCAAGGGACCCCATGTTTATGGTCCACCTGATGCAGGGCTGACCCCTGGGAGTGAGCACATCCTTCATCAAGAACCCCTGGGGTTTATTCTGGTCTCACACCCTCCCTGTTCTGACCTGCAAATGACTACAGGGTGTTAAATACCTGGGTTGACTCAGCAGGTACCTGGAAATGGACTCAAGAAGCAAGATTCCATTGCTTCTCTATTGACTTCTAAATTGGTTTGGTTGGGTTGGGTTGGGTTGGGTTGGTTGGTTTGGTGGGTTTAGTGGGTTTGGTTGGTTTGGTGGGTTTGGTGGGTTT
>PVHY01013618.1:0-40828 GCA_004024945.1 Uropsilus gracilis | reverse complement strand
GGGGGGGATGGGGGGAGGTTCTTTCCCTGGTCAATAAGTCTATCTCCCTCTCTCCCTCTCCCTCTCCCCTCTCCCCTTTCCCCTTTCCCCTTTCCCCTCTCCCTCCCCCTCCCTTTCCTCCTCTTCCTCCTTCTCCTCCTTCTCCTTTCTCTCTTGCAGTTACTCAAGCTCTCTGATCCTGTGCTCTCTTCCCATGTTCATGCTCTCTGCACCCCTTCATCCCCTCTTTCCTAGGCACAATTACACATGCACACACCCACTGAACTGCACAATCATGGGGAAAACACAATACTACAGGTACTGGTTTATAGACTAATAAAGAGCCTGCTAACTCACCCTGCAATAATGTATATCTGAGGTGTGAAGCTACTCCTCTAAATCACATACAGTATTGTAAACCAATTTCCCCTCAAAGGGGAAAAAAAAAGAATTTTGTATTCACAACAAACAAGAGCACTTATGTGTCTTTTCCTGCTACTAATAAGACTTCAGAGTCATTCTGACAACCATGACAGTCTGGGATGGTCTGCTACCATGTGGAAAAATGTTCAGTTTTCTTCTTCTCAAAATCAGCAAGGTTTGGTTGGAGGAAGAACAAGGCTTGTAAGGATGATAATCAAGTAAATATGGCATTTGTTGAGGGTGTACCAAGAATTTCCGGTAGCAGCAAATAGCCATGTCTAGAAATGGGGACATTGACAAAATTTGATTTCTGGCCTGAAGAAAATTGTATTTTGTCTTTATTAAAGACAAACATACTATACATCAATATTTGCTATTCTCGTTCAAGTTTAAGGTAACACAAATAAGATTTTTCCATGTTTTTCTAAGCCACATTAGTGAAGGCTTTGGTTTGCATTTCCTGGTATTACTTATGGATCCTATTTTTACCCATGACTGTGCTGACAATGCCAAACTTGGTTCTGCAATTCATATTCTTTTTCCAGCACTTATGGGTCTGCCACATTGCTTGAGTTGGGTTTCAGGGTGTTCTCACAAACTTTTTTCTACCCATTTATTTGTGGTTAACCCACTTTAACTTGTCCTATAAGTGGTTGCTCAGGAGGTCACTGTCATCCACCAGTCCAGCAGATGTGGATTCAGCAAGCAAATCCTGATAAACAGGCAGACTTCTAGAACCTAGGGGTTTTTTGTTTGTGTGTGTGTTTGTTTTTTTGAGACTAAGTCTCTCTATTTTTGCCCGAGGGACCACAGGCTCATGTTGCCCAGGGTACCACAGACTCAAGCAATTCCCAGCCTCAGCTTCCCAGGTAGCTGGGATTACAGACGCACACCACCACACCCAGCTATTTTTTTGGGACTAGATCTCGCTATGTACCCCTGGCAGGACTCGAACTGAGATCCCTGACCCTGGCTGTGACTTCCTAGGCTGCCACCTACAGGCATGCACCACCATGCCCAGCCTCCTAGGTGGTTTTGACTGCTAACAAGGACAGATCTTTTTGGCTTTATGGAACCTTGATGAGGTCCTCATTCTTTTCAGTCCTAGTGAGATAGGAAGCAATTAGAGGATCTTATCAGCTGCAGGATGGAAACCATCTTGAAAAGCATAGGGTATGCAGCCTGTTGGTGATGTCGTTGTAGTGCAAGTAGCAGTCTCACCAATCTATGTAGGTTCTTTATTTTTTCTAGCAGTTACATAGACACACCAGCAGGGCAGAGCCAGGGCCAATGAGGGGGGAAGGGTTGGGAGGCAGGTAAGCCCCCTATATCCCCCAGAAATCGTCAAGCTCTTTCTTGGCCTTTCTCTCTCTGGTGTTCTCTCGCACTCCCTTACCCCAAGAGTGACACCACCCTCTTATCCTTTCTTCTCAGGCACCAGTGAGCTCACTCTTATATGTGCATACCCACAGGGCAGGCATACATAATCATGGGGAGGGCACATACCACAGGTGCTGATTATCCAGGTTAGTGGAGGTAAAAGTCTGAACAACTCAGCATTCAAAAAGTTACATGATCTAACTTATGTTTTCAAAGGATCACAGGGCTTAGGATACTATAGGGATAACCCATTCAAGGCCTGGTGGTGACTTGAACTAACATGGCAGCAATGGAGGAAGTGAAACAAGGTGGGATGTTAGGGAGTATTTTGGAATACTCTTTAAATGACTACTAAGATGACATCACAATCATTCTCAATAATTATCTAGTCACTAAGAAATTATTTCTTCAATTTGTTTTCAACTGTTTCTGTGGTTTTCAGTTGTCACTAAGGTTTCTGTCTTTGTTTACACATTGTGCCCAGGAGATTATTTAGCCCTCCTGTTAGGGTTTTGCTCATTTTAAAGAAGGATTATGTCACTGTTGCAACATTATAGTAAACTTAGGTATTAAACTCTTTCATGTGCTAGCAGACACAACTCTAGCTTGAACAGAACAATGTGTTATCAGAGAAAAGAAAGAAGGTCACACCAAATTTTCTAAGGAGCCTTGAAATTTCTGAATCATTAAACTCAAAAATATTTAATAAACTCATAATTTATTGTGTCATAGTTATCTATTGCTGCTTAACAAACTACCCCAGAACTTAGTGGCTTAAAACAACACACTCAAGTGAGCAGGTTAGCACGCACCTGTAATCCCGCACTGGGAGGCTGAGGCCAGGGATCACTTGAGTCCATGGGTTTGAGAGGACCATGGAGAGCATAGTGAGATCTATTCTCAAAAAAATAGCTGGGCATGGTGGCATGTATCTGTAATCCCAGCTACCTGGAAGGCTGAGGCTAGGGATCACTTGAATCCATGAGTTTGGGACTACCCCAGGCAACATAGTGAGACCTAGTCTCTTAAAAAAAAAAAAAATGCACTCTTAGGTCCCAGCAAGATAGCAGCAGAGGGAAGAAGAAACCAAGGGACCAGGTTTGCCTCCTCCACATGTTCATAACCACTTTGCAGTAAAATTAACAATCCCTGAAATGCAAACGGACAGGTACTGCATTCCTCAGGAGCAGTGGTCTGGCAGGTTAGGAAAAACTGTAATTGAACAGTATTTGCAGAAATATGGGCAATACTACCCATGAGAGAGGGGCAGCCCCTCTGCTGTTATTGGCTTGAGCACATACCCACTTCAGGGACATTGTTGACCTGTGACTGCTGGAGAGTTAATGGGTGGATAGAGGGATAAGAGGCATACATTGGAGAACTATAGGAATATAGGTGCAAAGTGGTTATTACTGGCTTGATCCTGAGATTCCCAGTCTAGAACAGTTGGAGCCTGAATCAATGGGAAGAGCTAGGTTGGGTCATGTACATCTCAGAGAAGAGGCTACTCTTTGCAGCCTGAGCTGTGATATTCGAAAGACCTACCTTACCCAGGGCCAAAACCAAGGCAACTGACTATTCTAATCAGTGCTTAAGTACCAGATTAACAAAAAGAAGCACCCTAAGCTAAGACTCTATACTCAAAAAGCAAGGAGACTAATTCCTGGCTTTGGCCCTCCCAGTGCTGCTTCTAGTTCTCAGTCACAACCTGGAGGTTGCAGTTGGCACAACATTGTAAGAGACTTTTTGGTCACGGAATTGGCCTAGGAGAGGGCATCATTGTGGATCTCCATAACACAACTCAGGTACCTAAAACACCATAGGAAGCTTGAACCTTTGATGCTTATGGGAGGCAACCTTTTGATTGCCCTACTGCCCTAGTTCCTTTATGCCTATTACTTCTTGATTCACAGTGTCCTGGTTATCTGAATAGTTACAGAGTCAACAGTCTGTGAAATAAACACCTAAGGATCCTGAGGGGAAAAAAACCTAGGATTATAACCAGCTTCCTGTAGAAGAGGAATAAAACCATTTTACTTAATAAAAGGAAACTCCCTAGTACAGCCTACCAAAACTTAAAAATAAAGAGAAAAATGTAACTCAGATACTGGGATAGTGATAACAACAAAAAAATCCCTGAAAGAGGTCTCAACCCAGCAAAACTGCAAAATATGACTAATAAATAGCTTAAGGTAACAGCTATAACCATACTTGCTGAATTTTAAAAAATTGTATAAAATAGGAATACAATAAAGATCAAGAAAACATGAGATTGATATAACCAGAACTACAACTACAATGAATGGAAAAATACTATAACTGAATTTTTAAAATATAGTAGAGGGCACAGCGGTAGACAAATGCAAGTAATCAAACTAGTAAGGTTGGAAGGCACAGAGTGTAGAAACACACAAGCAGAACAATAATAAGGGGGAGGAAAAATGTTAAATGAAGACAGTGTAAGAGTTCTCTGGAATTAGCTAAAGATAAATAGCATCCATATCATGGCAGTTGCAGAAAGAGAAGAAAAAAACATAGAAAATTTATTTAAAGAAATAATTTCTGAGAACAACTGAATCTGGGAAATGAACCAAACTTCCTGATCCAAGAGGCACAAATAGTACTGAACAAAATAATATCAGACTGACACATTCCAAGATTATAATAGAATTGTTGGAAGCCAATTATAAGAATAGAATATTAAAAACATTGATAGAAAAAAGAGTGACCTATAAGGAAATGCCAATTAGATTATCCATGGACTTTTGATAGGAACCTACTGTTAAGAAGGGATGACAGTAGATATTGAACGTATTTAAAGGAAAAGATTTCTACTATTTGTCCTTTACCTGCAAGATTATCATTTAAGATAGGAGAAAGAATAAAGAACTTTGCTAAAAAGCGAAAACTAAAAGAATTTAAAAACATCAAAACCAAATTGAACAGAAGTGCTAAAGGGGCTATTATAAACAACAAAAACAAATATACCTAAACATACCTAAACTATACATTTTGAAGGAGTAGGAAAGTAAAAACATGGCCCATCCATGTCTGTGATCAGACCATCATCCAACAGGCCACATACATAGTCCATCGTATACTAACCTCTGCAGAACCTTCAGGCAAAAATTAATAGAAGTAACACTTAAGGTAATGGAAATGGAACCTAAATGAAACATAATAAGAAGATATCAATAAATTTTAAAAATACTTCAACTAATGAATCCAAGGATATAAACAACCGTAATCTTTTGGATACAACAAAAGTGATCTTGAGAGAAAATAATTGCAATACAGACTCATATTAAGAAGCAAGAAAAATCCCAAATAAATAACTTCATATTAGTACCTATAGCAATTTAAAGAAAGGCCAAAATTTAATAGAAGGAAGGAAGAAATAATAATTAGGGTGGAAATAAATTGAGATCAAAAACAAAGAAATGGGCTGGGCACGGTGGCTCTTGCCTGTAAGCTTCAGCCTATGAAGCAGCTGGGGCTAGGGATCACGGTTTGAATCCTGCTCAGGACAATATAGCGAGACCTAGTCCCCCCCCCAAAAAATAGCTGGGTGTTGTGGTGCACGCCTGTAATCCCAGCTACCTGGGAAGCTGAGGCTGGGGATTGCTTGAGTCTGTGGTACCACGGGCAACGGGAGCCTGCCGTTATACTGGCAAAATAACAAGACCTAGTCTCAAAAAATAAATACATAAAACAAACAAGCAAACAAAGGAGTGGGGGAGGGAATATCCATCTTAAAAAATAATTCATTGCATCACTATATGTTCATAACAGTTATCTCAATGTTTCAGTGGGTCAGGAAACCAAACACATCTTTGCTGGGTCCCCTGTTTCAGCATCTCCTCCCCCTCCCCTGCTCTATGCCTCAATTCCATTGGCAGTTTTATATTTTTTTGTCCATTTATTTGTTTGTCTTCCCTGTAGCCTCATATAAGTGAGACCATCCCGAATTTCTCTTTTTCTTTCTGGCTTATTTCCGTTAGCATGATTCCTTCTAGCTCTAACCATGCTGCCAATGATACAAGTTTGTCTTCTTTGATCAATGAATAATATTCCATTGAGTAGAGATGCCACATCTTTTTCAGCCATTCTTCAGTTTTGGGGGCATTTGGGTTGTTTCCATATCCTGGCAATTTGTGAATTATGCTGCCATAAACATCCAGGTACATGTGTCTTTTTGAATTAATGTTTTTGTGTCCTTTGGGTAGATTCCCAGTAGTTTGATTGCTGGGTTGAATGGTAGTTCCACTTTCAGTTGTTTGAGGGTCCGCCACACAGCCTTCCATAGTGGCTGAACCAGTGTACATTCTCACCAGCAGTGTAAGAGTGTTCCTTTTTCTCCACATTCATACCAACACTTGTTGTTGCCCATTTTTTTGATGTGGGCCATTCTTACTGGTGTAAGATGTGTGGTTTTGATTTGTATTTCCCTGATTTTTAGTGATGTGGAGCATTTTTTCATAGGCCTGTTGGCCATTTGTATTTCTCTGGAGAAGTGTCTTTTTAGTTCTTTACCCCTTTTTGACTGGGCTTTTTGTTTTGTTTTTGTTGTGTGAGTTCTTTGTGATCTTTGCGATCAGGCCCTTATCGCTAGTATGGAGGGCAAAAATTTTCTCCCTATTATTAGTTAGATTTCTTTTGTTTTAGTTATTGTCTCTTTTGCTGTACAAAAGCTTTTTAGTTTGATGTATTTCCATCTGTTTATGTTTTCCTTCATTATTTTGCCAGCTGTAGATGTGTCCTAAAAGGGGTTTCTGAAGTGTAGTTCTTGAAAAGTTTTGCCCAAGTTTTTCCTTTATGTATTTTATGGTTTCTGGTCTTATATCTAAGTCTATCTGCTGCCTCCAGGAAATGTCATTTTAAATACAGAGCTAAGAAGTTCTTGTGGCCTCCCCAATATATTGATTCCCAGTTATTCTCCCATTCCCACTTTACACTATGAGCCAGGCTATGGATTCTAGGCAGATGGAAGCAAAATGTTACTGCCATGGACAGGCAGCAGAGAGTTAGTAACTAGAAGCATGGGCTCTGGAGCTAGCATGTCTTTGTGTTTAAATCCTAGGACTATGACTGGCCAAGTTGAGCCTCAGCTTTCTCATTTGTAATATGGGATAACAGGGTTTTTGTCACTTAATGCTCATAGGGTTTTTGTGACTTAATTCTCATAGGGTTTTTGTCATGTAATGCTTCTTAAAGCACCGAGAACAGCTCATAGGGTTTTGGTCACTTAATGCTTCTTAAAGCACCGAGAATAGTTCCTGCATATAGGTACTAAGATATTGACATCTCATGAAGAAGAGAAAACAAATTTAACAGTAATAAGGATACCTAAGAAGGCATTACAAGTGCCACCCACTAAAGACCATGATTCTGTACAGCCAAATTACTAGCAAGGATGTAAAACAATTGTACATCATTAGACAATAAAGACGATGGAGCTGATGTGTTAAAAGGGGGGAAATAAACATGATTCTTCATAAAAATAAATATGCCCTTAGCTAAGAAATTATAAGTACCAGAGTTTGTTTTAAAAAAAAAAGGGAACTGTGATGTAATAAACAATAATAATAGTAATAATAATAATAATAATAATAAACTAGTTACAAATCTTCCTTTAACAAACTATTTGGAAGATATTATCAGCAATTTAATTATTCTATAGCAAGAGGGCTATTATGGATAAATGGATATCACCTTTCATAAGTTGATTTCACTGTCCCCATGTTAATGAATTTGTTTTATTCAGAAAAACTTGGGGGTGTTTCTCTTTTTCTCTGTCTCTCTTTTTCTGCAGTAACTATGGTTTACAATGCACTATATGATACAGAAATATAAAATCTCACCTCTTCAAATGTATGTTACCACTCTACCACCACCACCAAGGCACCCAAAGTCCTCTATCACTTGGTACCCTCCAAACTGCTTTCCACCCTCCTCCTGGTATACCATCTCAATTCTACAGTCAGATTTCTAGGGTTTGCCATTGGTTTCATTTTTTCTAATCCTGTGTTTAATTTCTTTATATTTCACATATAAGTGAAACCATCAGGTATTTTGTCTTTCTCCTTTTGACTTGTTTTTCTTAGTATGATCCTGTTTTAAGAGTCTCTTAGTCACACTATTTCTCAGATGTCAATAAATCTGAGCATTTCATTTGTTACTTCTAGTTTTCATTTGTGGAAAAGGTTTTTATGTCTTCATAGGTTTCTCTTGCTCTACTTAAAGTTGAATAAAACCCCTTCAGGATACTTGGTTAAAGAAATGGGACAAGTACTGTACTCACATATAAATATTTTATATTTATTAAAAATATTATTTAAAGATAGCAAGAGATAAATTAGATGAACCTTGATTTCCAATTAACTTGTGAAAAATAACATGTGGAAAAAAACAACAGCAATACTATTGTTCCTGTGGAACCCAGTTACTGCTATATTCTTGGAAGAATCAGGGAATGGCAGAATGTAACTGACAAGGACATAAGGATAAATGGGGGATGGGAAAGTAGTAGCAGCAAGTAAGAACTACTCTGTCTAGAATTTTAGCATCCTTGAGAAGGAAAAATGACATCTTGGGTGTTGTTTTTCAGTGGAGCGAGAACAAAGTTTATTTGGGGTTAGAAGCCCAGAGAGGAGGGATTAGACAAAAATGCAACAAAGAAACAGTGATTAGTACTAAAAAGTCCTAGTGGAGTGGAAACAATGGGAGAGGACAAATAATGGCTTGAGATGTTGGTTTCCTTTCCTTCCAGTTCCTTTTAAAGCTCCCCAGGTTATTCTAAAGGACAGTCAGGCTGGAACCCCTCCCCTCAATGACTAAGCCAACCAAGATGTCCTCTTGATTTCTTGCCTCTGCTTTTTGAAAGTTTGTCCAGAACAGCTCAGTAAGGAGTGCTATCTCCTTGTTACTTCTAGTGTTGCACTTGCTTCACTGGGCTTTGGTGAAATGTAGCCCAATCTCAGTCTTATTCTGCTAATGTTCTTTGGTTTGAAATTTTTCTCCTTGATCTTTTTGTTCAACCACAAGCATCGAGTGATAAGATCGAAAAGGGGACAAGGAGAGCACTTGATAACCTGAATGTTAATTTTTTCAGAGTTGAAGAAAGTTCCAAACAATATCCCTCCAGATATTATTAAACTTGACCTGTCATACAATAAAATCAACCAGCTCCGGCCCAAGGAGTTTGAAGATGTTCATGAGCTAAAGAAATTAAACCTCAGCAGCAATGGTATTGAGTTCATAGACCCTGGTAAGTTCCACAGATTAGCCCTTTAAACAGATGACAAATGTTCTCTGATATTTTTATGGCAACATAAATACAGTTGTTGTTTTTAAGAAAAAAACTCAATAAAAAAGTATTTGAATTTAAATTAAACACAAGGCTCAAATTAGAACCTATTTGGCACATGGAAAATTGTTTGCCAAAATGTCGCTTTACAATGTGTAATAACATACATTTGCTAAGCAACAGTCATTCAGTTGATTGAAATAAAAATGTTTTGTAGATTCTAAAAATATTCTAAAAGATTCTAAAAATAAGAATGCTCAACAGTGATTTTAAAAAGTTCAGATTTGACATTTTCTTTGCTAGTCATTCATTCCCAGCATTTTAAAGTAAAACTTTAACAACTTTTAAAAACAAATTTGAAAAGAATGTAAGCACTAAACTTACCCAGATAAAATGAGAGGTAGTCAAATCAGAGCCAGACATTTTATCTGATCTTAGATGATTATCATTTTTTTTTATCCTTTCAACCTCTTCTCCATTTACTAAACAAAGCCTTCACAGTGCGTTCAATTTGAAAAGTCCTATCTATGAAAATGATTATTTGTGGCCGGGCACGGTGGCTCGTTCCTGTAAGCTTCAGCCTATGAAGTGGCCGGGGCTAGGGATCGCGGTTCGAGTCCCGCCTGGAGCCTGTAGCGAGACCTAGCTCCAAAAAAATAGCTGGGATGGTGGTGCGCTCCTGTTATCCCAGCTACCTGGGAAGCTGAGGCTGGGAATTACCTGAATCTGTGGTATCCCAGGCAACGAGAGCCTGGGGTTCCATGGGCAAAAATAGAGAGACCTAGTCTCAAAAAAAAAAAAAAAAGAAAAGAAAAGAAAAAGAAAACGATTATTTGTACTATTATTGTAATGCGAACATAGATGTCATAAGCATTTTAAATATAATTGTTTCTTCTATATTTCTTGAGGATAATTCAATCACAATAATATTAGAATTTTAACATCACAAAAATACAAACAGCAAATGAAAGTTCTAGAGCCACAAAGCCATGTTTTAGTATTAAGTATCTTTTTAAATATATTAAAAGTATATATATATATTAAAAATATTAAAATATATTAAAATATATCAAAAAAAAGCCAAAGAACTGCTAATCATGCACATCGTGTTGCAGGTTCTTTAGGTAAGTGTCTAACATCCTTCTAATGCTATACTTTGGAACCTTGACTTACCAACTATTAAACATCAGTTCAAACAACTTTAAAAGCTATTTCTAAAATGTTTACATAGACTTTCAAACAGGAGGGCTGACTTGTTTTAAGAAAAGTAAATTGTGAGATAATTGACTCCTAGAATGTTAACAAATAGGAAAAAATACAGTGTCTTAAGAATATCATTACAAGGGCTGACCTTTTGCTCCTCCCCAATTGCCTGCTTCCCCCAAACCATTGCTTTGCACTAAAAGAGAAAGAATTCTTTTTAGGGTAGACCATGAATTTTGTCTAGGAGCAAATGATATGAAAATAGTCAGTGATATTTGTAGGAAAGCACATTTTCCTAAATGTACATTCTTTTAAAAGTATTTTAAAAGAGTAATGATAAAATGTTTGCAATAGGAAAAACTATATTTGAAATCAGGATTTACCTGTAAATTCTAAGGTATCTGTTCAGTCCACATCAGCTGACTTGGGATAACTAGGTTTAGATTTCTTTACTCTTGAAGGAAAAAAAGCTTTTTTTTAAATTTTGTGTTATGTGTTTGATATTTATTTTAATTATCCTCCCTCCAGCAAAATGACATACATATGGATTTGAATTTGATAACTACCATAGCCTGCCAAAATATATCCAGATGTTTTCAGAATGCTGATAAAAATATTATGATTTTAGACTCTATTGGAATATAATTCCCTTTCCTTAAAGTGGGAAAAGGTTGTTTTCTAGGCACTTTCAGGATTACTGATGTCTGGAGAGCTGTCAAATAATTCCCAGACATTTTTTTTGTATACCTATGTCTTATATTTGAAATATTTTGCTAATTTGTGACTTTGTATGTGACATCTTTCCAGTACAAAAACTACACATTGGTTTCAGATACAATTTTTAGAAAGCTAACTTCATACCAGATTTTTAAATAAAATGTGATCAATTTAATCAAAGAAAATTTTGTTTGAATAAAAATATTTCAGAATTTTGTATTAGACACAGGAATATAGTTAGAGGAATGTAGTTAAAACCCAAGTTGTCTTCTGACACAGAAATCATCTCCACATAAGTAGTGAAAGAAAGCATTTCTATAACTGAATAAATATTAAAGCACTGTGTACATCATAGGCAATCTGTTAAGAGTTTGCAAAAATAGAAAGAAATCTCAATTTTTTATTTAACCAAGCAAATACAACTCAATACATCATGTTTTCAGGATAACTGAAAACTAATTCTTGAATAAGAGAAAAATGACATCACAGAATGTCATGCATAATTTATCATAGTAATCCAGGTGGTCATCTGTATTTGCTATCTGACTTTATCCAAAAGAAAAAAAAATTCTCCTATTTGTGGCAAGAGATAGTTCTGCAACTTGGAGCAAATATCTCCCACAGGCACTGGGGGAGAGAGGTACTGTCTCCCTTGATGTTTATAGTTCATTAAGATGGTTTCCAGGTACTTGAGAAAGACATTCCTATCTCATAAATCTGACATAAGGCCTGTTAGTCTTCAAATGATTATACATTTCAAATTTTTAAAGTAAAAAAATGTCTTGAGAAAAAGGAGTGGGAAATTGTTTCCATTATTTTCAACAGGGAGAATGAAGGCTCTTCCTTTAAAATTATAGGTGTCCTTATAAAACATCATAGCTTGTATTTAAAACAATTACACGTTGGTTTAATGAATATTTCTGTTCCTAGCTGCTTTTTCAGGGCTCACAAATTTAGAAGAGTTAGATTTATCAAACAACAACCTACAAAACTTTGACTACGGAGTATTAGAAGACTTGTATTTTTTGAAACTCTTATGGCTCAGAGATAACCCTTGGAGATGTGACTACAACATCCACTACCTCTACTACTGGTTAAAGCACCATTACAATGTCCACTATAATGGCCTGGAGTGTAAAATGCCTGAAGAATACAAAGGGTGGTCTGTGGGAAAGTATGTTCGGAGTTACTATGAAGAATGCCCCAAAGACAAATTACCAGCATACCCTGAAACATTCGACCAGGAAACAGAAGATGATGAATGGGAAAAAATCCACAGGGATCATGGTGCCAAGAAGCAAAGTGTAAGAATCACTATAGTAGGGTAGCTTAGAAATGGTCACATCTAGTTATATATTTGCTATACTGGTGTCAGAAAATTCTATGTTTACATTTTAACTAACTGTGTTGCCTATTTGTACAGGGCTAGTCAGCTAAAAGAACCTTCCTTTAATTATTTTATTATTTTTATTGTGACAGTTATAGTAATCAAGAGCACCTCACATCCTGTCTGCCTGTTTGCAGATTAGCCTTTGATGACAATTCTACATCAGGTAACCCAACAGGAGTCTGAGTCCTCATGATGACATTAGAATTTTTGTAATGTCCTATATAAATGTTTTTACTTTTTGAAAAATAATGATAATAAAAACCCTTGGTTTGTTTTTGCATGGTTTTCAATAGCTTGTTTCACATACCTGAAGATGATCAAACTGAAAAGGTACACATGCTTAGTTATAATAAAATGTCATTCTCTCCACTTGGTTCCCTCCCTGTTTTGTTTTTGTTTTATATTAGATAAATTTCCATTTCTGATTCCTGTGTATTTCAAAATCAGGTCCTGGTAAGTTCAAATTCTCAACTCCACTGATCCTGGCAAAAAACCTGACAAGCTACAACAGAAGAAGAAGCATCATAAGCAATAAGTAGGGGATTTGAAAATTATATTGGAGGTTGGTCAGAAGATGGGACTCTGAGAAGTTGTAGATGGCGTGAATCATGAGTCCTAAAGAGGTATAAACACTAATAAATGTGAAAACAGTACTGGTTTCTGGATAAAATTCAGACTAAGAAACCAATGGGAAAGCCCTTCCTGTTAAGTAAATATGTTAAAAAGATTAAGACAGAGGGTGAAATTTGGATTCAAGGTCAGGTTTTGAGATGATGTGAAAACAAAGGGAGTTATGGCAGAGGGCAAATGAGGGAGGGGCTGGCACCCAAGAGAAACCCTGTGATTTGAACATATGGGTTAAAATTAGCTTTCCTAGAAAAATACATCACGGGGGGGTGGGGGGGGGGGACAGGAAATACCTGGAAATATTAAGTAGTCCCTAACCCAAGACTTTGCATTTCAACATTCAGTTGTACCCTGTATACCTTAAAAAAAAAAAAAAAGTGTATCTAAGAATATCTAAGAAAAATATGTACATATTCTTAGATACACTTTTTTTTTTTAAACTGTTCAGGGATTTCTTTTTCACATTGAGTTGAATAAATTATCATTTTTTATATCAAAGTATTCTTAGGATGTTTAGCAACTAGTTTTCATACTTGCAAAAATTCTCAAAACAATGGAGATGGTTTATGATGAATTATTATTAAGCATTTGTTAAGTATCTTCTAGAAACCAGACTCTCAGCTTAAAATTTCATATATTCTATTTCTGATCCTCACAATATCCCTCTGAGGCATATGGAACCCAAGCTTTATGGTTTAGAAAATTCCACCTGAGCCCTTTCAGCTGTGCAGGTCATCAGAATGCTGTCTAAAAGCTATGCTTGGTCATGGCTGCCTTACATTAGAACTTCCAGAACCAGACTTCAAAAGGAGGAATAGGTGTCAAGAAAGTTAAACCTGCAGAAAAACCTATGGGGTTCATTGGCAGTAGAGGGTCTGATCATTTAAATCTGTATGAGTATGTGGAGGAAACCAGAAGATGAAGAAGCTGCAGCTGATTGTTCAGGAGATGACTCTGATGTGAGATACCTACTAATCTGTCCATTTACCAATGGTCTGGGTCAGAGATAGAGGATTAGAGACAGATGCTAATTCTCAATGCAAATCATCAAATTAATCACTGGTAGTATTAAAGGCAGCTGTTAAATTTGAAGTGAAGAGATGAATTAAATTCACTTATTATTCATGTTCTCAAAATATTCGATGAATCTCTAGAGTGGGACTTCATGGTAGATGGAGATATGCAGTGGGGACATGAGGGAAAGAAATGAAATTAAATATGATTCAGAAAAAGGGGCCAAATTACTCTCTGGTTTAATATTTGGAGGCTAGTTGGGGATTTTATTAAGTTGGTCTTTATAATCAGTATTATCCCCCAGGATCCATTTGGAAATAAAACTATGGAGAACATCGAAATAGAAATTGATCCAGACCTTCCAAAAGTAAGTCAATTTGAGTTGTTCATATCTCCAAGGGCCTAAATTGAAGTACAATTTTGAAAACTTGAGATTTTCCCCTTCTCTGTATCAGAATTTCTACTTTTTCAGGGAAGCACAATAGACCAATGATGGAATGAACAGTTAAGAACTTCCTCTTCTAGTTTCTTGAATATTTAATATTTGATGAAGGGCTATGGACCTTCATTCAATGTATGATAAAGTTCAAGAGATTAAAACATCAGTATATTTTATGATAGTCAAAAATACAATCCCGATGGATTGTGGTGGAAGATTGAGTATCTTTCTTGCTGGTTGGGTGTGGTATGGTAACATACATCTGAAAAGGTGTGATTCTATCCCTCTAACAATAGTGTAGTCCAATGTTAACCTCAATTTAAAAAATACAATTAAATATGTAATACATAAAATCTAGAGATGTACATATTAAACATTTATTTTAAAATATTACTTGTATATTTGGATAAAATGTCTTTTAAACTTGCCTGCTAGTCCTAAGATTCTGATTTTTCTGAAATAAATCAGATTTACTGCAAGCTAAGGTCTCCTGAATCCTAAGCCTGCGTGAGATTTGACCCAATGCCTAGTTATTTGGAAAAGATTTAACACTAAGCAGCTCAGATTTTCATTTATTAACTGTCATTGTCTCAGAGCATATGCCCTGGCTCAATATGTTTCTGAGAAATCTCTGTCTTTTACCCTGGCAAACAAAAACAATTCAGTAATGAGAATCTGCTTGTCTAAATTTTGTGACATCTGGCAGACTCCTTTCTGCAGGAGGCAGGGTGTTGCGAAGGGAGGAGATGTGATATGAAACTAGCAAATCAGAATGTTAAAATGAGTAACAATAACATAAATGTGGTCAGAAAATTTCAATATTGTAGCTGATGAACTTTTTAAACATTCACAAGTCAAACTTCTGAATTGCTCTCATCTTGTCAAACATGGAGAGGGTGGGGGGAAAATAACTGGGAATAGTCAGATGGGGCTTCCCATTCTCCATGTTGTTCACTGAGGCCAAACACCACAAATTCTGAACTTAAAAACTACACTGTGCACTTCTGCCAGATGCTTGCTGATATGTTCTGGCGTAGACTCTGCACACTTGGTCAGTCACAATATTACAAGTATTCCCCTTCTCTGCCTTTCACACATTTTTAGATACCATTTGGAAGTTGATTTTCTTCAGAAGTTTTGGTAGACATAAGGACTACAAGTGCAACTCTTACAACATTCACCAAACAATCCAAAAGATTAGTCAATATTTGTCCTCTGTTTAATAATGAGAAAGTAAAAACTACTTGCCAGAAATACGTGTAATTCTAGACACATCAACAGATCAGCTGACATTAGCTGAGGGAAAACAGAAAAGCTGGAATATCTCTGAGATTGGCTTTTTATCTTTGAGACACTCAAGATTGCTGAAATTAAAGCTTTGCAAACTAAAAATATCACAAATATGAGATAGTACTATATTTATCCCCTTCAAATCTACTCAAGTTGCATGTCTAGTTGTGTCTATAACAAGGACATTTGTATTAAGATTAATACCTCCAGATAAATATTAAATACAACATCTTAAATAGCAAAATAGAAAAATAAATCTTAAAGCAAAACAATATGTTAAGCTATCTGGAACCTCAAATAGAAACATAAATTGTGTAAGTTGTACATATGACATTTTATTAGGTATAATGAACATGTGGTCAGTATGCCCATTGCACAATAGAAATTTTGACTTGGGCATTTTCATTATTTGACCCTTTCTGTGTTTTCTACTCAAATAGCTCCTTCATCTTGCTTATTTCCTCTCCATCCTAAACTTCCCAGCAGATTTTGTGCCTACAGATTTTGTGGAAACAGGTAAAAATTCTAGAAATTCTAACATTTAGACAAGAAAGCCAATAATATTCAACAGAGAAAAGACAATATTTTTAATAAATAGTGCTGGGGAAATTGGTGTAAAACATGTAAAAAAGTGAAACTAAGTACCTATCATATACCATGCACAAAAATTAAAATGAATTAAAGACTGAAATGTAAGACCTTAAATTACATAAAACTCATAGAAGAAAACATAAATGGTAAGCTTCTTGGCCAGAGCCTTGGCAAATTATTTTATGGCTATGACACCTAAAGCACATGCATCAAAATTTAAAATAAATAACTGGGATTAAATCAAACTAAGAAGCTTTTGCACAACAGAAGAATCAACAAAATGAATGACAACATACAGAATGGGAAAAATATTTGCAAGTCATATATCTGATAAGTTAATATGCAGAACATTTAAAGAACATGTGTAACTCAGCCAAAAAAATGCACTTAAAAGTGGACAATGATCCAAATAGACATTATTCTAAAGATGATATATAAGTGGTCCCAACAGGTACATACAAAGATCCTCGACATCACTAATTATTGGGACATTAAGTGCAAATCAAAATGAAATATCACCTCATTACCTCTAAGAATAATTCATCAAAAAGAGTTATCAAATGCTGGTGGTGATGTAAATAAAAAGGAATCTTTGGGGACTGCTGGGGAAGGTAAGTTGGCACTGTCACTATAGAAAACATATAGAGGTTCCTCAAAAAATTGAAAATAGAACTACCATATGATCCAGCAATTCTACTTCTGGGAGTGTAATGGAAGGAAATAAAGACACAACATTGAAGAAACATTGTATATATTTATATATGTGGTGGAATATTATTCAGTCATGAAGAAAATCCTATCATTTGTGACATCAGGTATGGACCTTGAGCACACTGTGCTAAGATAAATAAATCAAAAAGAGTACAGTAGCCAAAAAGTGAAGCAAACCAAGTGCTGACTGATGGCTAAATAGATAAATAAAATGTGATATGGGCCACCTATGTGACTGGGCCACCTATATCCCTGGAGGCTCAGCCCTCCCACACAGCACCCAGACTGGGGTGCAAGAGGTGGGTGGGCTCCCCTGCTGTGTTTCTGACTGGCAAGCAGTCTCCAGGGCCCAGATAGGTGCCCTGAAAATAGGGGCCCAGAAACAAAGGGCATTCACCCATACTTCAACTATGTCCCTGGAGACGCAGCCCTCTCACACAGCACCCAAAGACTCGGGGAGACTGCCAGATGCATGGGCCAATGGGGGGGGTGGGCATGGGGAAGAGCAGCGGGTGGGTCAATAGGGGTCACCCCCTCTGGTCTCCAAATCCATTCATTCACCAGAAGCAACTAAATCATTTAATCAGCAGCAGATACCCATGAAAATGGAGGTGAGGAGAAAGAAGTAAAGCCCAGAACAAACGAACATTTCAGATCTGTGGGACACAGAGACTAACTCTAGAGACAAACTGTGAGACTAACTCTAGAGACAAACTATCTCAGAAATACAACCATTGAGGTTTCCACAGATGGGAACAGAATTTTCGCTTCAGAGTTACCTTCAGTGCGAGGTAAGCACCTTTGCATTTTAATGTGGAGAGGAAAGTCACAGAAATGGGCAGTGGCCTCACTGCAAACGGGACCAACCAGCCATGCCTGTCCCAATTAAGAAACTTTTTACATAAACATTGACTGGGAGAAACGCTCCCAATGCCAGAGACTGAACTATAAAGCAAAGAAGGAACAAAATGTGACAGAAGCTGGGTGGGAGTATGTAACCAGTAAGAAGGATGCATTGAAAGGACACAAGCATGCATGAACTGGCTACCTACAGCAAAGGTACACATGGAAAACTAAGCACAGACCACTGTGTCTCAGCAAAACACATCTACACTTGGCAAAAAAACATTACTCCAGGAAAGAAGAAGAAGAATCCAATGGACTAAAAATTGACCAGTAACTAACAGTGAAAGAAGAGATGGAGTGACCAGAGGGGAAACAAGGGGAAGGGACGTGAGGAAGAATGACCCCCATAAATAAATAAATAAATAAACAAATAAACAAATAAATAAATAATAAATAAAAATACATACATACATAAGTGATTATAGTACCAGTATCAAAATATGGTAGCTATGAAGCATCATTAATTCTTAAAAAGAAAAGAAATTTCAAAAAATTTCTACATGGGTGAATTGAGAAGACAATATATCAAGTGAAAAAAGTCACAAAGGCCAACTTTATTAATTTCTTCAATTGCTCTTAATTTGGGGGCAATATTTGCTATCTCCCTTCAGCTGCAGTGCCTGCAGTTTTCTCACCACCATAACTTTCATAACCATCACCCAAGTCCCTTATGTTCCTCTGCAGTTTTGATCCTGCTCCCTCCCTCTCCCCTGCTGTATGCCTCAGATCTATGGCCAGCTTGCAAGTTATGTCTTTTTCCTGACCACAAAGGGCAAATATAGAATGATTCCACTTATATGAAATGTTCAAAGTAGGTCAATCTATAGAGATAGAAAGCAAAACTGGCAAAGGGGAGAGGGAAATGTGAGGTTAATGTTTAATTATTCAGAATTTCAATTTAGCAAGATTTAAAAAAAAGTTCCGAGCCGGGTGTGGTGGCACATGCCTGTAATTCCAGCTACTTGGGAGGCTGAGGCTAGGAATCACTTGAGTCTGCAGGTTCAAGACTACCCCAGGCAACATACTAAGACCTAGTCTCTTTAAAAAATTAAGTTCTGGAGATGGTTGGTGATGGCAGTTGCACCAGAATGTGAATGGTGTGAATGAAATAAATGCCATAGAACTGTACACTTTTAAAATGATTAAAATGGTAGTTTTATGTTTTCTAGATATATTTTTAAACACACTAAAAAAACTAAAAATATGGTTATTTGAAATAATCAACAAAATTGACAAACAGTTGACTCATGAACCAAAAGAAAATCTGAATAAATCTGTAGCAATGTATCAAATTGAGCATTGTAAACAAACATCCAGTTATTCTATTGTGTATTTATCCATAGAAATGAAAACACTAATTTGAAAAGATATCAGCACTCCCATGTCCATTGCAGCATTTTTTACAATAACTAAATCATGCCCATCGATAGACCCTGTTGGTACCCTAATTTCAAACTCCAGCCTCCTGAACTGTGAGAACTAAGTTCCTGTTATTTATAAGCACCCCCTTTACCCCAATCTCAAGTCTATGGAACTTTATAATAGCAGCCCGAACTAAGACAGTTAAAGAGAAATAGCACAATGAAAGTACAAAGAAGCTTAGAATAACTAAAACATAACCTTAATGAACATCAATAGGAAGAAAGTTAAATAAACTATGATACAGTCACAATCTGAAAAATGGTTTAAAGTATTTAAAAATAATTTAGTTCATCTATAGGTACTAACATGGAAAGAGTTCCAGGACATTAAAAAAAATACAAAGCAGTATGATCCCTTTCTTATTGAAAGTTTTTATTGTGTATTTCTAGTCACATTTATAAATATTTTAGAAAAGCAGCTAAAAAACTGATAGCATTAATACCTTTAAGTAAGTGAATGAGTTCAGAAAGACAAAGGGTAAATTTGCTGTCCATTATTAGAATATTTTAAGTGAGAATGTTTTTATAGTGTATCTTTTAGTAGATAAGTTGATGATACATAGACAAATACTAGAAAAATAAAAAGTAGTCAATAAAATGGATAAAGGATCAAACACTCCATAAAAACTGACTGTGTTTAAATGACTGTAATTTAACTGTACTTTTATGACCTACAACTGTAGCTAATGTATCCATTTTATTTATACTTTTCTTGATATCTGTTTAAAATACAAGTAAATAAGGCAAACAGTTGTAATTGTAATGAACATACTTACCCACATATCTCAAAGTTTTTAATCGGAGAAGACAACCACGAAAATTCAAGCGCAGCACACTTAGACGCCACTTTTGCAAAATAGACGCTGTGTATTTATCTGTGATGATATTTTTTACTGTGGAAAAGTCAATCTAAGAAGGACAAAAGCCATTAAGATCTGAGAAAGATCTTTTACATGCAATTTTTTTAATAACTTTAAGACATCAGGACTGAAATTTTATCACATCATCTGTTTTTATTGTTTATTTCATGCTCATTCTCAGGTTTAATTACAAATAGATTACAAATGTCCAGTCCATGTGAGCAGCTGGGAAAATGGGGGCCTCACAGTCACATCCCTTCCCAGGTTAGTTGTCTTGTAGCATGCCTGGATGCCCCCCTCATTGTTCTAGGTGAGCCATAAGGTTCACTCAATGTAAGGTGCATCTACTTCTTTTTCCATGAGTATAAGACTATATGTTGATCACTTGTCTGCAGGAAGGACAGTTTGAGTGTGTGGTTTATAATAATCTGTTTATAACTTATGATTTAGAGGAATTAATTCCAGAGACAAGGAATGGCCTAAATTTCCCTAGTCAGTTGTATATAAGATTGAACAGTACAGAAGTTTACGTGCGTTCTTGGTAGCCAGGGCTGTTTGATAAACAATAACATTGATATTATTGTGTCAACAATATTTTCAGTTAAAAGGTTCACTTTATTAACATCCAATTTCTCATTACCTTATAAAGCTATTCTTTGTACCGAAGTGTTTTTTAGTTGTGTCATATTTGAACATCCACAAATAAAGGCAAAAATAATTGAGTATGAAGATCAATGTACTATTCTGGAAAGAACAATTTGCTGAACATAAAGAAACTTTAACTTCCTATCCTGGCTTTGTTCTTTACTGCCATGTGCTCATATTTTCTCCATCTTTGCCTGTGAGGTTTCTGGGCAAATGTACTGACTTTTTCTGCCAGGCTTCTGTAGGATTTGTCCTGATCTTAATATTATACATATTCTTTCTCTTCCAGACCATTTGGATTCATTTTTTCCCCTTCTTTGTGGGTTTTCATTTTTTCCCCCTTCTTTGTGGGTTTTTTGAAAAAGTAACATCCCCAATCTGCCACATAAATAAGAGCTTTATTAATTTAATCCAGCGTTTCTCAAAGTGTGGTCTTGGGACCAGCAGCATCAGCATCATCCAGGCACTTGTTGAAATACAAATTCTCAAGTCCCACACCAGACCCACTGGGTCAGGAATTCTGAGGGTGGCAATCAGAAATCTTTTGAGATGATGCTGATCCACACCAAAGTGTGAGAATCACTGTCATAAATTGAAAATCAATTTAAGGTGGGAATACTTATTTGTTAACTAAGATGAGTTAGCTAAATCAGAAGCACTTTTCTTCTTGACATTGTTGTATAAGGTGAGAATAGAACAACTCAGCCAATAATGAGACCTACCTGATGAGATATAAAAATATTGAATTGACTGAAGGTGTTAGAACCCATCACACTTTGTAATTCCTCTTTGTTTCTTTGTGTAAGTTTTAAGGTTTCTACAGAATGATAGCAGTCACCTATCCATAGGTTGTCTGAACATGTAATGTCAATACTCCTCCAATCATTAGCAAATAAGGAGCAGTGGAGAACAAAGTCAGTTATTGACTGGATCTACGGTGACTGAAAATGTTGCCACTGCAACACTTGTTGCTGGCATAAATGGCCATCATTGTCAGCAAAATCTTCAGGGATAATGCATGCTTACTTTCGGTTGTTGTCTGGGACCTCTTCCTAATGTTCTTTGATAAAGAGAAACCTGGGAATGTTCTAGGTTACAAGAATAGTACAAAAATAACACGAAGATACCCACCTGCAAGTTTCTATTAGGAAATGTATAAGTACGTGCATGGGTGTGTCTGTGTGCCCTTATGCACACTAGGAGTCCCAAATAAGCTTTGTTTGCATGTTGCATATTTTAGCTCTCTATTTCATGCTCAATTGTTTTTTTCCTTATTCCATATTTTGTGCTGCTTTGTTATATTTTGAACTAATAAAAGTAGCTAATATTTATTGAATGCTACCTACACAAAAGGTTCTGTACTAAGCAGTCTAGATTTTCTCAATTTATCTTTGCAGCATTCTTAGACACTGTTAAACTGAAAAGATGTTAATAGAGCTTAGTTTTAATCCAAAAATAATATTCAATTTCTTTATATCATCTAACATAGAAAATATTAGTAATGCACTTCTTAAAACAGCATTATTATCACTTAATCTCATTCCTCAAGCTAATGTCTAGACTAAGAGAGAAACAAATGCCCCTACTGTTATTCAAAGCAGGAAAGAAAATAATCTCTGCTACAAATGGCTTTATAGCAATTATAGGAGACTTATAGTCTAGTCTCCTTTAAGAACTAAAATAAAACATAAATTTTGATAGTATCTACTTACACTATTCCACAATGAGCTTATTTGTGTCATCAGCATCCAGGAGTGATTAACCTGACCACATATTATCACATCTCTTAAACTCAGATAGAAGAAAATCTAAACACAAAGAAAGGAAATGCATAATTATAAAAAATGTGAATTTTAATGTAAATATTTCTTTTACCTTTATAATGTGTTCATAATGATAAAGCAAATAAAACATTGTAATAACAGGTTAAGGTGCTGGAATTTTATCTAAAGTATTATAACTTCACATTAACATAGATAAAATGAGACTTTTATGTAAAGTCCTACAATTTATCTGCAGGAGCCTTTGAAATACGATAACCTTTTACAGTGATAGTCACAGAAAATAGTAAAAAATGTATCTAATTAACTTTATTTTCTAAAAGAACATGGCATTCTGTTAGAAAATGATTACCCTAAATAGTAGCTGGTACATAGAAGGAATTCAGTAATTACTTGCTGACCTGAGTCATTTCTAGAATTAGGATTCCTGGGAAAGATCAATCAATCAACCTAGTTTCTATTTCTGAAAAAATGATACACTCGAAAATCTGGAAATTCTCTTGATGCAAAACTTCCATAAATGTTAAGACAATTTTTTACATTTCTCTAAAATTTGTAAAATTTCACCACATTTAGTCAAGTATAATTGACATGTAAAATTGTAGCATTTAAAGTGTACATCATGATGAGATAATATATCCCCCCCTCAACATATCCATCTCCTCACAAATTTATGTTTTTCTTTTTCTCGTGAGAACATTTAAGTTCTACTTTTTTTTAGCAAATTTCAATTATGCAACACAATTGTTATCAGTTACAGTCACCATATTTTCATTACCTCCCCAGATCTTACATATCTTATGGCTGAAAACTGGTACCCTTTTTACCAAGCTTTATCATTTTCCCTTCAGCCCCTAGCAATCACTTTTCTACTCTACAAAACAAACTTTTTAAAAATAACTTGTTTTTCAAGAAAGTAAGAAAAATATCTAGAGCTCCAATATTTGCAAATTCAGACTCTTAATATCGTGCTTACACTATAGTTGCTCAAGTTTGAAGAGCAGTGGGGATGTTTGCTGCTTTTAATAACAACTAGATTCAGATTTTACTGGCTAAATACCAGAAAAAATTACCAGACTTGTATAAATACAGGAGTCATACCTAAGAAAGAAATATGGGGGAAAGATAGAAGGAAGGGGAAGCCCAGTTTTAAGAAAGAGAGAGATTATTAGAAAGACAATTACTGATTATCAAAAGGAAAGCTAAGCTACCTATCATGGGATAAAAAAAAGTATCTTCCAAAGAATTTGTAACCATAAACTAGCTACTATGTGGATTGGGGGTTGAATTTTAATTACTTATGAGACCCAACTTGAATTTATTACCTTTATACTTACTTTGATATATTAACATGCAATGAGTTTCCAAGTCTGTAGTAACAATAAGATATTGTAGCAGAAATAGATACCTACTTTCTAAAGAGACATAGCCTCAGATTAGACATTAAAGGACTCCCAGAGATTAAACCCCCAAATATGAACTCTTAATAAAAATTAGAAAACACATGAAAGGGGAAAATTCAATAAGAAACAGCAACAGAAGAAACACCAAATCCATTAATCAAATTATGATAGTGATTATAAAAAGAATAAGATTATAAAGACATAAAAAGGAAGAAATTTGTGAAAAAAGCCAAAAAAGAACTAAGTAAACCTAGGAAAGAAATAAAATCTATGAGAATTAAAATTAAAGATTCAGTGGTTGCGCTAAATAGGTGAAACCAGCAGAAAAAAGAATTAGCAAAGTGTAATATGTATCAGAAGAAATTACAGAGTTTGATAAGGCATAGAGAAATAAAGAGTGAAAAAGATAAAGGGGATTGAGACATGTTAGTTAACATGGAAAAAAAATCTAAGTTCTATCCTTTTAGAATTTCCTGAAGGTGGAAATGGAATTGAATAGAATTTTAAAACAACAGATAAGAGGAAATGTCCTAGAATGGATAAAAACAACAATTCTCAGACTTAAGAAACACAAGAAATCCCAAACGGGAAAATCGAAGACACCATGACAATAAGTCACTGCAAAAGTTCAAAACCAAAGGAAAACCTTACCTGTGCTGAGACAGATTATTCACCAAAGAATGTCACTTAGCAACCATGAAGGGCAGACACCTGCAGAAAATACTTGTGATCTTAGATACCACATACAAATAAATGACAACTCAAGGATGAGCATAAAGATACTTAAGACAAAAATTTAATTTTCCTTCAATAGGCCAGCACAAAAGAGCTAATGAAGTACATTGGAATCAGAAGAAATGAGTAATACAGAAATTAGTAATAAAAGGCAAAGAAGCTAGTAAGTATGTAACTAAAACCTTTAAACTTGTAAAAAAGTATGCTGATGATTCATGAGTTACAAGATGAAACAAAAACATTATGATAATATGCATAAGATTAGTAATCAGAGAAAGTGTTCTGTATTCTGGTAATTATCCAGAAAGGATTTAATTACTTTAGATTTTGTTAATAAATGCACTCTAAAAATATGTAAGAGAAACCACTGAAATAAAGTTAGAATTTTGTCTTCTAAAACATAAAAATGGGGAAAAGAGGTTAGATTTTAAAACTAGGCAAATAAAAAGAGGAAAAGAGAAGAGGGAAACCAAAATAGGGGATAAATAGTATTAAATGAGTTGAGAAAAATGACCACAGTATATCTAGTCACAGTAAATTTAACAAAATTTACTTATTAAAAGACAAAGATTGTTTTGTTTTGTTTTGTTTTAGAGGCTAGGGCTCACTATGTTGTCCAGGGTTGTCTCAAACCTGCAGACTCAAGTGATCCCTAACCTCAACCTCCCAGGTAGTTGGGATTACAGGCATGGGCCACCACACCCAGCTGGCAAAGATTATTTCTGACAATGGTTTCATTTTTAATGGTTCCCCTCTGATATTACTATGTAATATTACTATAACTATCAACTGTTCTTTCATTTTCTTGTTCATTTTGTCCAGTATTGTATTTTAGGTAGATTTTTAAAGTTTATCTGATTAAAAGGGTTCACTACCTAATGATTAAAGAAAGTAATTTTCTAAGAGACAGACATATAGTATATATGTACATATTTATAAAATAATTATAAATGTTTATACAATAATAGTCATAAAAATACAAGGAAAGATTAACAAATATGCAATCATGATGAAAAATTATTACAAAACTCAATTGTTGATAGATCAATATGAGGAGATAAATCTTTCCTGGATTTCTCCATGCTATTGTAAAAAGTTCACCTCTGGAGACACAGAAATCTATATGACAAAAAAGCAATGTTCTGCTTTCATTTCATCTATACAGCATTTACTTTCCATGTGCTATAGGTATTAGATCTAAAACCATTTATCTACTTAGTTTCACTTGCACCAAAGAGTAATAAAGTTTCTCCATCTCGCCTACAAGAAAGTCATATAGTTATAGCCTGGACTAGTTCCCTAAGTCAAGCTCCCCAAATTCCAAAAGGATCCTTAATAATTTACACTTCAAGGAGAAATGTGTCCCAGCATCTTGGACATTCCCCTAGGTCATCAAAGCTGAAGACACTGGTGCTTATCTGGCCTTAGATGAACTGACAAGTGCTCTTGTCCCCCTCTTTCACTTGTAAGAATATTTGTGATTATATTGGATCCACACAGATAATCAAGAATAATCTCACCAACTCAAAATTGTTAACCCAATCACATCTATAAAACCCTTTTAATGCATAAGATGATATATTCACAGATTGTGAGAATCAGAACATAGATACATTTGGGGGGTTCATTATGCTGCCTACTGAGCTGTGTAAGGGAATGATAAACACTAACTCTAAATGATCACTTAGGGATCTTGCAGGGAGTGAAGATAATGCTGCCAAGGAAACTTTAATTATATTTGTTAAGCTTTATTTCTTAATCTAAGTGATGATTATACAAGTTTTTCATTATATTTCTTTGCATTCCTAAAGCAATTTATTTTAATCACTCACTTTTTTAACAAAAACCTAAGAATACATTTAACTAAGGAAGTGAAAGTCTAAACTACAGAGTATTATTGAAAGAAATTAAATACCCAAATAAATGGAAGGACATTACATGTTCCTGGGTGGACATGGTACAATAATAGTAAAAGGCATTGAATCTGCCTATGACTATACATATACATATATACATATATAAAACACAGTGATTCACATCAATCTATATTCATAATACAAATAAGAGATAGTAAATTATATATGTGTGTTACATAGTGTCTTAGACTCTGTAGTTTAAACAAGACATTTATTTTCACCGTTCTAGAATCTGGGAAGTCCCAAAATAAGGTACTGGCAGATTAAGCTCTCGGTAATGGTTCTCTTCCTGGCTTGCAGGTAACTGCCCCATTTCTGTGTCCATACATAGCAGAGAGAGAAATCTCTAGTGCTCTCTTCTCTTTCTTCTAAGGACACTAATGCCACTATAAGGATTCCACCCTTACGACCTCATCTAAACCTAGTTACTACCTCAAGGTCCCCCTTCTTAAAAATCAGTCTCATTGGGGATTGAAATTTCAGCATATGAATGGGGGGAGAGGCACAGATATTAGTTCATAGCACATAGTTATCCACAACTGGGAGTCGTTTTCTTGTATTATAGAATTAAGATTCATTTCCATACATAATTTCCATAGAAAATTTACCCATTCAAGGATGGTGCATTGTTCTTGCCTGACTGCTATCCTGCCTAGAACAGAATGAGTTTATTTACCTTTTTTTTAAAAAAAGCTCAAAGCTTTCAGCATAAATTTCAATTCTCACCATATAAACTGTATTTTGAATGTTTTCCCAAATGCTCACAAGAATATTTATTGGACATTTTCCAATCACAAACTGCTTGACAGTATATAATAATGATTTCCTTCACTTTTGCTGACAATTCCCTTTGGAGGGATTTGTGTGGAAATTCTGAAAACACCGTTTATTTGAAGGCAAAAAATTGTTAAAATGTAAACCTCTGCTCTTAAATGGAATCATTCTCTTCACCGCAGTCAAAATGGAATTTGACTAGTGCAAGGTCAAACAATTTCTGTTACTTGTTTAAACTAACCGTTCCTTTTTTGCACAATATCTAATGTCAAAAAAATACAGCAACGCTTTCACTTTTTAAGCACAGAGGAAAATTTAATCACATTTCATGACAAATAGAACTTTCAAGAGTAAAACACTTATTAAACAATCTGCTTCCATGGCTAAATAGCATGCTCTATTTAAATTTGATCTTTAAAAGCTTTAAATCTAATACCTAGACAGCTATTAGCAAATTTCTTTTTTGCTTGCAAATATAGAACATGTTACAGAAGTTATTTTTTGTTTTTAATGCAATACTTATATATAATGGTAGTGATAGGGTGTGCTACCCGCCCTCCTCCCCCCCATTGTCTCCTGTTTAAGATTGCAGATTTTAAGGACAGGTATGCTAAAATGTGAGAATGACCTTAGTCAGAATTTTCCTGTAGGGAGATGCAGGAAGGAGAAAGGTGACACAGGTTTTCTGGAAGGTGGGAAATCAGTGTATATAATGGGTGTGCAAACAAAGAAAAGGAGGCCATTATGGAAATCGGATAGAGAGAGAGGTTTAATCCGAGGAGAGATGGGAATTGGCCATCTTGTAAAGATGTGAGCCATGTGGACATGGCCAGGCCTGGGGGCCTGTAGCCTTTGACTGGCTCAGGCTGGCAGCATGTGTGTTGAATGCAGTTAAGGAGTTTGCAGATTTGAACTCGTGTTGGAGTTTGTTTTGTTGAGTTTAACTTGTGTCTGCGAGAGGTCGTGCAAAAGACAGGCCTGAAAAGAAAGTGAACTTGGCTGGGTCTGATACCATGAAGTTCCTGCTACCTGAAGACGACAAGGAGAAGGTAGTGTGGAAGACAAGGAGGAGCACGCCAAAGGAGTGCCCCAAAGAAAGATGTCTTTAAACACGTGGAGAGGAACTCTGGCTGACATTGGTGAGATGATCAAGACTGAGAAACTGAGGATTTTGGGGCAATCTGGGAAAGGTCTTTGGACAATGCTGAGAAAGGTTTTGGACAATGTTAAAGTAATTTGAGTCTTACATGTTTCTTTTGTAGTAATTAAAAAATCACTTTGTTAGAAATAAGTTAGTCTGCTCTGATAGTCTTGCTTTGGTTTGGTATTTTGGTTGAGAAAGCTGGCGATAGGAAAAAAAATCACAAGAGTTTAAACTGTGTTTTTAAGTTTTTCTTTTTTGCAGTTTTTAAAACTGAGAGCTGAGAAGCAGCTGGCTTTTGCATATCAATGGTAAAGGTGATCAGTGTAAATGCTAATAAACAGTATGTAGCCTGCTTCATAAAGAGAAGCAGGCATGGGTGTGTCCGGTTCCAGTTAAAGGTAAATTGCTATTGGCCTGCTTGTAGCCTGCTTCCTAGGGAGAAAAGCAGGCCTGTATGTGTTTAAGTCAAGGCAAAAAGTCTTCTTCGGGTCGCACTGTTTCAGCAGGTGTTCTAAAATATTGACAAATATGAGCTTCTCAAGTATTAGAATCTCTTTAAAAGGGAAAGAATAATGTCTGGTTCTTCAACCTGCATTTTTTTTTCTTTCTAATTTAAACTTATTCTCAAAAAAGACATAATGCTCTTTAGAGGACAATTTCCTTTAAAATTTTTTGTTATTTTTCAAACACCACTAAGAGATGAAGAAAGTGCAAGTGTGATAAGGTGATGGGGGAATATCGGGGTAGACAATGATGTCATATATGTGTGTGTATGTGTGTATATGTATGTATGTGTGTGTAATCAAAAAATAATTTTAAAAAAAGAAAAATAAATAAATAAATGCCAAAATATTGTTTTGGATATATGTTAAATGTGGGTCTAAATAATGGTGGTTAAAATCTTAGACCAAAGTCTAACATTCAAATTTGGATGCAAAGACTATCTAAGCCACTATTTACATAATTGTTCATTAAAATACTTTAACTTGTAGGGGAAGAAAGATTATGTCATGAAATAAGTTTGGGAAATTCTGATCAAAATAAAGTAAAATATTATGAAACATTTAAGCATATAGAGAAAGAAATTAATAGTAAAAACATCCATTAATCTGACAGCAAATATTAGAAACTTTATTCAAAATTTTAGAAACTATATTCAAGCTTGTATATATTCAAACTATATATATATATATATATATATATATATACTTTTAGAAGCTTTATTCAAATTTCTTTTCTTTAAAACCCTAAATCATATAAGGTGTTGAAAACCACTATTGCATTTAAAAAAAAATTCTCTCCCTCAAAAACTTCATTTATCCTTAGGGTTTATTTCTTTGTTATAACTATTTAATCCATTCTTTAAACTTTATACTTTCAATAAGAAAAGAAAGAAGGTTGCATGAAGGTAGGAAGGGATTTTATATTTATCATAAAACTTCCTCTGTGTGAGGCATTTCATTTTAATATTTTAAAGAACCCTGTAACTCATCAATTATTATCCTACTTTAAAGAGAGAGGGACCTGACTCCACACTATTTTCCCTTTCTACCTGAATTAGGCTTGCTAGATATACAATGCAAAAAAATTTATTATAAGTATGTGCCACATATTACATGGGACAAACCTATACTTATCCATTTACAATGAAATTCTTATGAGAAATTAAAATTTAACTGGGTAGCCTGCATTTTTATTTTCTAATTCTGCCCATCTTAGTCTGGATTGAGGTCCTGCATTGCTGGTATTACTCTCCCTCTCTCATCTCTGCAAACACCCTCCATGCTGCTCACCTTCCTGTCATCAAGTTCACCACATGTTGACAGCTCCCATACTCCCATCACTGTGTTCCACCCAGCTGCAGGAGATGCTTACTCTGTGCTCCCTACCTGGCCTGGCTATGGCCATCTGGCCAAATTCTCTGAAGACCATGTCCTACCAGAAGCGGCTATTAGGACTCTGCCCTGTACTCCATCCAGAACTTGCGCCACCGTGATAGTCATGTTTCCAACCGAGTGTCCCACCATGATACAAACCACCCCACCTTCCATACATTAGGAGACTTGATGGAAAAGATAATAATGTTGAGTGATAACTGATTAAAAGCAGCCTGGGAAACAAATCACAGTTCAGGGCAACAGAAAGAGTCCCAGAAAGGGGGAGTAGACAGAATTTGTGTTCAAAATTTTTTCAACATGAATAAGACTTTAAGCATCATGTTTATCAAATTAATAAATTCCAGAAAGCTAGACAACATACTAAACTTATTGAATATTGGAATTGGAACCAAAGTCAACACTATGAAATTGAACAGAAATAACAAACTGCTGTCTAGATCAAGAATAGCAGTGACATAAGGTAAACTGCTGGCCAATAGTTCAGATAAAGAACTCAGCATTTTGGTTCAACACAAAGAGGGACAAGAATTATCATGTACTAGAAGAAAAATCAGGACTTCAGTGTAGACAAACCTTATCTCAGTTTCTGATTCTACCGCTAAATTGCTGTGAACTCAAGTCTTTGTCTCTTCACTGTAAAATAAGTATCGCACCAAATTCACTAAATTGTGAGGACTAATAAGAAAACATTACTGTTAATAGACATATTGTGGTCCCTTCATATTTTTCCTTGGAAGCACTTCAGTAACACTCTATCTTTCAGACCTCCCAAAAGAGGAACAACACATCTGATTGACAAGGTGGGAAGAAAGAA
Source organism: Uropsilus gracilis (assembly GCA_004024945.1). NCBI lineage: Eukaryota > Metazoa > Chordata > Mammalia > Eulipotyphla > Talpidae > Uropsilus > Uropsilus gracilis. Next base: position 9,461 of record PVHY01013618.1, on the reverse strand, counting down.
CCCAGCCTGCAATTTGGCTCCTGCTCCACCCTGCCCTGATGTTATATATAAGATGCATACATCCTGGAGTCTCTCAGCAGCCTGAAAGAGTTCTGCAGTTACCCAGCTATGGAGTAAGTAAGAGTGAGTCTATATTATTCAGGGTGAAGCAAGCTGTCTTGGTCACTGATCATAAATCATAGTCTCTTATCAGCTGTATCAGATAATATTTGGATCATTATCTGTTTTTCTCTAACTTGGTTCCCAATTCAGACAAGGAAGAGGGTGCTATTTCAGTGCCCCTAAAGCCCCAGGAACATCTTTGAGGTATTATCCTTGGGAAAAGTCTGGATCATATAATTCTAAAGTCATTCTATATATATGATTCTGTGACTTTATGGCTTTTCAGATACTTCTCAGACTTTTAAACTTAAACTCTTAAACTTTCAAACTTGACATTTTAAACTCAATAAATCTAAAATTAAAATTCTCGTTCCTACCCCTCCCCTGTCCCTGCAAACCAACTTACTCTCTCAGTATTGCTGTGCATGAGAGGTACAACAGGCATCACATTCATGGGGCTTTAAAAGATTAAAGTACTAAAAAGGTAGGAGGCATTGCAACTGTCCCTATGATGACTTCAAATCAGAGAGTGATAGTCAAGAGTTGGCTACTGCTGCCAAGATTCAGTGAGCACAGAGGAGAGAGCAGAGTCAGCATCTAGAGCAGCTAAAGGACATGAGAACTAAAGGAGCAGAGAACTAAAGGACATGGAAAGACCAACAGACCTGTCATGACAGAAAAGTAATGCATTCCATGGAAACAAAAAAATGTCATTTCAAAAAAGTAGCAGAATCAAATGCTATTGGAAGAACAAGAAAGTTGAGAAGTGAACATAGGCAGTCAGACTTAATGACTAGAAATTAATGAGAACTTGAAGACTATTTGTAGTGGTGAAACTAAAAGGTGAAGAGTCATTTTCCATTTATTCATTCAACCAATCACATAGCAGCTACAGATTGTAAATTTGAACATGTAAAACTCTATCTCTGTCTTCAAGATACTGTTGTCCAAGAAAGACAAAATAGATTATTATAACCAACATTAAGAAGTGCCTCGGGAGCTCTGGGAACAGATGTGAACATTAACTAACTGGAACAAAGAGAAGACAGAAGACCAAAGGCAGTCTTTCTAGAAAAGAGGACAATTGAACTGAGCCTATGGAAGAGTGATAGAATCAAAGAAGAGAGAAGGATCCTATATTGTAGTGAGAACATGAGGTCAAATCATAATAGCTGGAGAGAGTGCTCTGGTAAAACTTGACATAGCTAGAGCTAAGGATTCCTTTTGGGAGATGTCAGAGAATGAAGCTGAGACTCACTGAGGGACTAGAACATGAAGGGTATTGTGCAACATGTTAAAGTCAGTGGGGTCAATGAGAGATTTTTAAGCAGGAAAATGATATAAAAGATTGTGACTCTAAACTGTAGCTCTGGTGGACAAATTAAAAAATGAGTTGGAGATCAAGGTAAATGTTGGAAGACTCAGTTAAGTGGTTTTTATAATCATGTCACTGGTAGATAATGAGTACCAGGAAGAATGGAGAGGAGAAAGTTAGATTATAAGTTAAAAAGGAAACCACATGTATTGGGGCTTGGTAAAGGAAAAGAGTCAAAGCAAATAACCACATTCTAGGTAGGTAAGTTGGGTCTATGATAATGAAAGTCATTTAGAAATGGGATAAAGGACAGAGGGTTAGAGGAAGAAATGATGAAATGGCTTGATGAAATGCCTTTGGAACACCCAGGTAGAGAGTACTTAAAAGCAATTTCTGAGCATTCCAGTGGAAGGTGGGAAGTAGAGTCAAGAAGTTTGACAGGACATGTAAGGAGGAAAATGGATTATTAACTTAAGAGAGGAGTTTTGACAAATGTCTTAAAGGGAAGGAGTGAGTCAGATACATTTGTAGACATGAAAGAATAAAATAATAGAAAGAAATTAAAGGTATCCAGACCAAGGAAGGAGCAGGAAAAGAAGTTCTTTCCTATTTAATTTTATCTTGTATTGCAATAAAACAAGTGTTGTCTTCTGAATATAGAAAGCAAGCTCTTAAGTTAACTGGTGAATTGCTTTAATGCAGACCACAGGCTGTCCGAAACAGATGGCAAATTGCTCATATGAATTAGGCTCCAGGCACCATTTCAATAGAACCTTGTACGGTATGGAAAGAAAAAAAGTTTGACAAGACAGGAAGCATGAGTCAAGAAAAAGTGGTGAGCAGTATGAGTCAGACATTTAGGATCAGTAAGGAACCTGATTACTGACCTCACTATTCTGAGTTTCTCATACACCCAGTCACCGAGGCACAACACTGTCCAGTCAGACTCTGCACTCACTATTTCATTCCACTTACTATTAGTCCAAGAATAATGTCAGTGCTTTTGATCTCACATGGGTCCTTTTCTTTTCATTCCCACTACTGCTATCCAGGTGCTCATTCTTAGGGAAAAGCTCCTTCATCCTCCAGACTTCATCCAACCCGCATGATTAAATCAGGGCAGATACGTAAGAAGGGAAGACAGGTGACAGGGGAAAAGAATAGCTTTCTACCATCCTCCCACTGCACCACTGATTTAAGCCCAACATCTGAATAGACCACACAAATTCATAAAGTCCCATTGTTCCAATTTTATATCTAGTTAATATAGGCATCTAATATGGCTATTAAATAAATGAAAGAAAATCTTCATTGAGTACTTCTTTGTACTAATTTCTTAGATGCAGAGGGGAAGAAAATAATCAAAACAGATGTAATACCCAAACCCCAAAAGTATATAGTACAGTTGGAGAGACAGATAAAAAGCAAACATTATTAGTAATTAATAAGTATTTATAATGATAAGCAGCATCAAGGAAAAGAACACAGCCTTCCACTAGGGATTGATTTTAGATTGTGTAGGCAAGAAAGGTCTTTCTAAAGGGTGACATTTAAGTTAATATGTAAAGAAAGAGAAAGGACTAGTTAAACCTACAGTGGGGTAGGAAAGAGTTTCAGCGATGGGCATGAACTTGGGCAAAGTTCTCTCTAAGATGTCCTGAACTACTAACATTTTTCTCTTCAGGAATGAATCCAAGATTCATAGACACTTAAAACTGCAGGTGGCCCTAGAGGTCATTGAGCCCAGCCTCTCACTTAACAGAACAAACTACAAGTTTGATCTCAATGTTAGAGATTTTTAAAGTCTTTAAACTACTGTTGAAAGAAGTTATGCCTTGCAGGTGGTCAGTAAGCTGACAGAATTGGAAGGACTAAGTTTGGCATCCAATCTCCATGAATTCTCATTCAGTGTCACTTGGTCATCTAAACTGAAAATGTTAATTATGGTAACTGCTACGGAGACATTACTATATGCTTGTTGAGCATTGTGCTAAGCATTTCTTAAGTATTTAATCCTCATAATAGCAAATGCAGGAGATAGTAATAGTAATAATAGCAGTAGCAGTAGCAGTAGCAGTAGTAGTAGTCGTAGTAGTAGTAGTATTCCCCATTCTAAATTCAACAACATTTGAAATCAAAAGACTATGCAGTATAACCAAGGTCAACTAGCTGGTGAAACAATTCACCACCCAGACTCCAGATCACACTCTCCCATATTTCTGTGAGGTTGCCTTTTTCTGCAGTATAGTGTTTCCATCTTACAAATTACATATTATATTGTTTTGCAAGGATAGTTCCTACTTAAATTAACATAGCATATTCCACAATTTATACTCATAAAAATTCTATACCAAAGTCACTTGTAAACTACTTAGTTTAGATAGTGTTATTGATTTGGGGTGAATGATAAAGTGAGGTCTATGGGCAGAGCCATCTTCTACCAAAAATAAACTGATCCTAACGCAGTTTTTTTTGTTTTGCTTCATTTGCTTTCTCCACATCACAAATCGAGCCAACGTACACAGTTCTTTGATAGAGCAATGTGGTTTCAGAATTCTCCCTTATCTGAAGTTCATGTAATACATGCCTACAAAATCCTGGAACCACTTTCTGCTTTAGTAACTTGGGGTCAGATTGACCCCTGAGGTTATCAAAACAGGGATTATAAAAGTTGTTGCAAATACTCTTTTGTTTTATAATTCCAAGTATTTTAATCCAGCAGGCCAGAACCATCTGGCTCTTCTGTAACATGGTACAAGTTTTAAGAACTATACAGTTTATGTTTTCTCCCCACATGAAATAATGTGATCAACACTATAAAGTCTGGCAGTGATTTTATAATTCTTCTCAAGTCTTTTACAAGCAAGCAAAAAGTTACAGTTATTTAAAATAAGAGAGCCCTGAGATATTACTAATATTAATAAGCTAATTGAGCCAGTTTACATTTTGAGACAACTACATTATTTGACAATATTATTTAGACTTTCCAAATTCATCAACATAATTTCTCTGTATTGTTTGCCAAACTAAGCACACTGGAAGGAAAAGAAAAACCTTGCTTTTTCATGGAAAATGGTCCTTGCCAACCCTCCCACTAGCTCCTCCTTTGACTAGTAGTGTATGAATCCTAACATCTGCTAAATAAGCAACTTTTCCTAATGGGTAAATGATACCGAGCAAAATAGTTGTAAAACAGAACCTGACTTCTTTTCATGAGTTGATGTAACTGAATCCAAAATCAAGCCTACAGTTGATATGTATCCATACTGCTGTTTTCAATTATTTCTATAAAACATTAGGCAGTCTAAATATACAAATTTTAACTTATTTTTAAGAATAAAACATTATTTATAATTCAAAAACTTTACATTTTAGACCCAACTCACATTACATTTTCATGTTTTTACACCCTTGTTTGTTAAGTTCCTGAAAATTAGTTAACCAGAGAAAGTAACCAAATTGTCATTTAAAAATTATGATTAAAAATTCTAACTTTAAGCCAGGCATGGTGGTTCACACCTGTAATCCCAGTTAATTGGGAGACTGAGGCTAGGAATCACTTGAGTCTGTGGAATCCAGACTACCCTGGGCAACATAGTGAGACCTAGTCTCAAAAAAAAAAAAATTCCAACTTTAGAAATCTTTACATTAATAAGCTTAACATACCCAACATAAATATAATTCAGTACATGAGTATTGCAATTTCCAATTTCATACTATTTCCAATTTCAATTGGATTGAATTTCCAATTTCATACTATTATAAAAAGTCACATCATTCATAATGAGATATAATAATAATATGTACACCTCTTGTACACATGGGCGAGACCCAGTAAGTATAAGTAATTCACCCACATGACTTTAGACAACATGTTAACTAGCCTGTGGGAGCACAAAGGGACCATCCTGTATCCCACTTGGTTCTTCTAGACTGGAAAATTGGCAAACAAGCATCAGATATTTGATAATAATGCATACATCCTATATACATGGGAGAGACCCAACTGAGTTACTTGCCACATTCAGGTGTCATCTTAAATAATAGCTAGGCTAAGATAAGGGGCCTGGATGAAAAGTCCAATTAGGGGGTTTACCAAGAAAGGTACAAACAACTTATAAGGATAAAAGAAATGGTAGTTGTTAAAAACAGTTAATAAAATGTTCAAGGATTTAAAAGAAAAATGAGGAAAAAAGTCGAAATTTCAAAAATGAACCAAAACCTTTGTGATTTAAAAATTCACTGGAATTGTTCAATAGCAGATCATTAGATCCTGCAAAACTTTTTCCACTAAGTAAGCACTTTGATTTTGGGAGTTTGGGAGGCAGTCAGCAACAACAACAAAATCCGTACTACAAACTGAGTCAAATGTTACTAGTAAACAGTGATTTCCTTACTATCCACTAGAGCAGGTTCTCGTTTATTGCATCCATCTTCTCTCTGCATCTCATTCTGAGATGTTTCTAAACTCAAGGTTGACAAAATGCATTTTTTCCTTTAAGGTAGTTACAGAAACGGTTAACAAAAGTCATCATGAGATAGAAAACATGCTAAGTTCATTTTGTTTTCAAAATTCAACAACATATTGATTATCTATTGTACCAATTGTTGTACCCTTTTTTGCTATATTGGTTTTCTCTAAGGACTGGGTTTTTCTAGTATAGGGGTCCAAATTACATGGAATTTATACAACTTAATGGTTCTCTAGAACAGTTGCACATACAATGTGTTGAACTTGAAAACATAGCTATAAAAGCACTATTAAAAGTGAAACTGTGGAGCAATATTATGTTGTCTAAAATATGAGTAATTATAGCCCTGTAAAGAGAAACAAGACAAAAATCTTTGAAGAAATAATGGCTGAAACCCTTCCAACTTTGCTGAAAAGCACAAATCTTCAAGAGCTCAATAAGTTCCAAGAAGGGTAAACACAAGGAAAATAATGATTGATGCAATCATAAGGGTTTGTTGAAGACATAGAAAACAAATTTAAAAGACATAAAGGAAGGCATTAACAGAAATGCTATAACTGTATATACACTATAAATGTGTGCAGATCATATAGACAGAAAATCAAGAAGGAAACATGATCTTAAGTGACAAATTGCATAAGATGGATTTAGTAGATATTTCTAGCCTTCCACACTAAAACAACGGGATAAACATTCCTTTTAAGTATGCATAAACATTATAAAGGATTAACCATATATTAAGATCCAAAACAAGTCTCAATAAATTAATGAATATCAAAGTCATATCAAGTATTGTTGGATCATAGGATATGAAATTTTGCAGAGAATAAACATGCTACTGAATGACTGGATCAATGAAAAAATCAAAGGTAAAATTAAAATTTACCTTGAAATGAGTGAAAATGAAGACATCAGAACCAATGGTTTATAGTAAAAATAACAATAAGAGGAGAGTTGTTAACAATACAGGCCTACATCAGGAAAAAGAAGAATCACAAATAAGTTCACATTTAAATGAACTAGAAAAAAAGAAAAGGCAAAACTGGATATCAGTAGACAGAGGAAATAATGAAAAGTAGACCAGAAATTAACAAAATAGAGATTTTTAAAAATTCAGTTATTGAACTGCTTCATAAAGGTGAACAAATTAGAAATTCTTTAACCAGACTTGAAGAAAAAACACAAATAAATAAAATTAAAATGAGAAATCACAAGAGATACTTCATAAACACTATCATGTAATACTATCATGATAGTATTACAAACAAATTGGTAACAAATAGGACAACTTAGAAACAAATGGGTAAATTTTTGGAAATATACAATACTTAGGACTAACTCAGAAAGAAATATAAAACATGAAGAGACCCATAGTAAGGAAATATTCAGCAATTCCACACATAGGTATCTACCAAAAAAATACATAAAGCAGAATATACACACTCCTGTGTTCATTGCAGCACTATTTATAATAGACTAGGTATGGAAACAACCTAAGTACCCAAGGGCAGATGAGTGTATTATGAAGGTATATTTTATACACACACATATATACACAGTGGAATATTACTCAGCTATAAAAAAAAAACCCTCTTGATATTTGTGAAAACATGGATGGAACTAAAATAGGATAATGCTAAGTGAATAAGCTAGAAGGAGAAAGACGAATATCAACTGCTTTTCCCCTTATATGGAATATAGAGGAACAAAACACAGGGTCAGATAAAACCAATGTAATAACAAACCCTAGAGATATAACTATAAAACTGAGGCTACCCAAGGGAGAGTAGAAGGGGGAAGCAAAATGGAAAGGGGTACAGTTGGCTATGGCAGAAAACTATGGGTTCGTTAGTGGTAGGTGTGTCAAGGTAATGCAACTAAAGGGTTGCCTTTACCTCCAAATCATATATACTGTTATAAATCAATGTTACCTCAATTAAAAATTAATAATAATGTATCTTTGGTGTTGTATACATCACATGTACATTAATTGTAACAAATATACTAATATAAAACTCTAACATGAAAGAAACTGAGTATGGTTAGGAGCTATCTGAGCTATTCTGCAACTGTCTCCTAAATTTAAACTATTCTAAAATAAATTTTTTATTTCAAAAGAAAAAAATAATAATGGAAGCTCTTTGAAAAACAGTAATCAAAAACCTCCCATAAAATAAATAAAAGGATTGGATGACTTCACTAGTGAATTATATTGAACTTTCAAAGAAGAATTAGTACTATCCTCCTCCAGTGCTAATAAAATTGAAAAGAAGAGGAAACAACTTCTAAACACTTTCTATGATGTCATTGTTACCCTGATTCCAAAGCCAGACAAGGAAATCACACAAAAAAGAAACCTACAGACCAATATTCTTGGTGAACACATGCAAAAATCCTCAAAATCTGGTCATTTGAATTAAATGATATTAAGAGAATCATACATCATGATCAAGTGCAACTTAACATATAGTTAAAAGTGGCAACCTCAAAAATAGCCCAGAGTTAGTTATAAAGATATATATTCCTTTGGAGTATGGTCTCCATCAGTCATTTCAGGTTCATAAACCACTCTTTAAACAAATATTGTGAAAATAATTAGTTAAGGTGTGTAAGTTCATACAAACCTGTAATATTGCTCTTTCGGGTAACAGTGAAATATCAAATACAAAATACCCTTTAGATACACGTCCAGGAAAAATGTGTTCAACTTCAGTGGACTTTAACTTGCTTTTCCATGTTTTCAATTGAATTTCATGTCGTGACAACTGCCATGAAAATAATTTACAAAATCCATGGAATTATTATAAGGATTAAATGAGATGTTACATATAAAACACATGCTTGACAAATGATAGCACTATAAAACATTATTTACTAATTATTATCATTAGTGCATCATTGTAGAATGTTTATTATGCTCTGACCAACCAAATCATTGCAGATAATTTTTATTAGTTGTTAAACAATATTGGCACTAGCAGCTTCCTCTTCCACAGATGAGGAAATGAAAGTTCACAGACTCAAGATTCTGATTATGATAAAACTAGTATCTGGGGTATGCAAGGAGGAGGTTGGCATAAAAATGAAAAAAGAGTCAAGAATAAAATTGGGGACTTGCTGACTTATGAAGTCCCCATTTAAAATTCTGATACATTCCTAAAAAACTTAAAAAGACACACAATTTTGGTGTAATATACATATATGTATTAGAACCTCAGGAAGAGCACATGTATGAGAACTAGCACAGAAAATGTTCCTGCTTCTCTTCCCAGCACATTCCTGCCATTCTCACTCCATTTCAGTGAATGAAGAATAACTGCAAGACCAAGAAATCACATACCTAGAAAAACAATTTTCTCTATACAACCAGTTAACTATATAATACACATCTGCATCAAGGATATTATTATATTAAATATAATTGTCATACATAATGGCATACCAATTATTTTGTGCAAAACATTATAAGTAGTGTACAGTTAAGAAAACAAAACTAGGCCGGGCACGGTGGCTCGTGCTTGTAAGCTTCAGCCTAAGAAGCGGCAGGGGCTAGGGATCGCGGTTCGAGTCCC